>CM077168.1:32280641-32288141 GCA_039654105.1 Coreius guichenoti
CTTACATTTACATGTGGGGCAGACACAGATACACACGTGCACGTGGCTACATTTAAGCATCATTAGGAGGGTTAACTCATCACTTCAAAAGAGTCAAAGATGGGGAGATTCCCAGAGGAGAAAGGCTGAGAGCCTGTGGTGGATTCTGTTGCTCCCTGTAGAGAGAAAAAGTGAGAGATTGATGGGATGAAGTATGAAAGCAACGAAGTAAAAAACGGAAAGAAAGAAAGAAAGAAAGAAAGAGAAGTGTGTGTAGGTGCAATGTTTTTGGCGTGTGTGATAAATCTTTACGTCTCTCCTGGGTGTAACGTAGCAGCCGACATAAACAAAGGAAACGAAACAACAAATAGGAAAACAGGAAATGCAGATGTCATCACCTTCCTTCCTATTGTGATGACACTGTTGTGATCAGCGCCACACAAAGACGCAAAGATGTCAAGTACAAAGCAAGCGGCTTGTGTATGTATGTGGTTGCAGAGGTGTGTGTGTGATTTGTTCTGCATCTGTCGTCCTCTAAGAGTATGTGCGGCTACCTGCATTCCCTTGTTAGTGTGACCTTAACGTGGGTGTTTAGTTTTGAAAATCACTCGCACCACCCCATACAAATGCCCTTCCCCCATCTCCCCACCTCACTGACTCAGGTGACTAGCACACAGTCCCCTCTGCTGCTCTATTCTGCTGCTAAATTGCCCACTGATGGATGGATGGAGTTTGATAAATGGATGGACGTCTGGATTGCTGTTGTTTCAGAGTGCGCTGATATAATACAGTACACATAGGCCAGAGAGCTGAATAGTGAAGAATGACTGGAGCACAAAACATTTTTGTCCAACAACCACATTTTACAGACTATCAAACACACTTGACTGCTGTTTTTTCAGACATTGTTAAGTAGATGTCAGCTGCTTGCTATGGTTTGACCTCTTGTTCAAGGACTGGACTTCACCGGCCTAGTTTTCAAAAGCCTTTCTGGTGCAGAAAGGCGAAATGCTTTGGAGTTTGTTTTTGGTCCTTGTGTTCAGAAACCAATAGTATTAACAGTCTGTTGTCTGTAATGAATGGTGGTTCCAGGCACACAAGCTTATAACTTATTGGTTGAGTTTTTTTACTTTGTTGTTGAGTGAGTTCAGTGAGTGAATATATTAATAAAAATGTTATTATTTCTAAATCGATTGATTTTAAATGTTTAGTCTTTTTTTCTTTAGAGAAAATGGTATAGAATATTCTATAGAATATGTTCTATAGAAAGAATTATATTCTATAGAATATTTAGTATTTATTTAAATAGACCATATAATGGTTATTAGCAATAAAATGACAATAATTATAATAATAATTACCAGCTTAACGTATCTTTTTTTTTTTTAGGTAAGACAAGTATATTTATATAGCAAATTTCATAGTACACAATGGTAATTCAATGTGCTTTGCATAAAAGCAAATCATAACAGATGCATAAGAAATAAAAATTAATTCCAGTTGAATCCCATTTAATGTGCAGGGACAGCTATTCATAGGTTGTTTTCCCTGAAAAGTGAAAACACTGTGGCTCTTTTTTTTGCACATTGTTGAGCTGTGTAGAGTCATTTGATCAACCAATTGTGCGAGTTTAGGCCAGAACTACCTGTTTGTCCAAACAATGGAAGACAAAGGGGCCAATTTGGGAAACCTGTTTGAAAACACTCATTATTTTTGCAGTTCTTTTTGGTGTCTCTAGTGGAGTGGAAATGACACTCTGCAGCTTTAACGTCTTGACCCTGTGTTGCTCCTTTCAGGTGGAGTTTGAATGGCTGAGGCAATACTGGTTCCAGGGCCGGCGTTACGCTCGATTCTGCAGCTGGTGGACTAAACCCATGGAACAGATGGAGAAAGACTGGAAGGAAATGGAGCGAATGGTAAGAGTGATGGAATGAACTGTAAGCAGGCCTGCACAGAATCTGCGCCCAGATTTCTGCTCAATTCAGCATCTGACATTTCAGCTCTACAGTTGTTTCAGTTTGTTTATGAAATATTTTGGCTGATTTGATTTTGCTTTCAGCTACCAGTACAGTGTTGTAATCCCAGCGCTGCTTAACACATTTTGCAATATTTAAACCCACATTCCTTGCGGTAAATGTGAAACAAGTGTTCAGATTATGTGGGTGGCTGGCCGTAAAACAAGAATCAGGGACGTAGAGAAAGATGGAGAGAATACGAAGTATAAAGTAGATTTTGAAAATCTGTGTTAACACCATCACCACCTAGTCAACCAACCTAGTCCTCTTTTTCATAAATGTTTTTTTTTGTTTTTTTTGTAAGAATAAAAGGTTAATTTCACAAGTGTCAATGGGTGGTGAATTTAGAAAATAAGCTATTTATACAGGGCCAACACTCGCCAAGCACCAAATGTGAGTAAAAATCTGCGTTGGCGAGTATATGAAAGGGTGTCAATCGGTAAATACTCTGATAATGCAATGTTGTGAGAACATGAACATATATATACACACACACACACACACACACACACACACACACGGCTGTTTTTTTTTTGTGATGGTTCTTCATGAGTCCCTTGTTTGTCCTGAGCAGTTAAACTGCCCAATGTTCTTCAGAAAAATCCTGCAGGTCCTGCACATTTTTCAGTTTTCCAGCATCGTTTGCATATTTGAAACCCTTTCCAGCAGTGACTATATGATTTTGAGATCCATCTTTTCACACTGAGGACAACTGAGGGACTCAAACACAACTATTAAAAAAAAGGTTCAAACATTCACTGATGCTCCAGAAGGAAACATGATGCATTAAGAGGGTGAAAACGTTGAAGATGTGTAAATTTTTCTTATTGTGTTTAAATGTCAAATTTTTTCGTTTAGTACTGCCCTTCGGAAGCCACAGAAGATACTTACATGTTTCCCTGAGGACAACTTAAGTACAATTTACCTTGATCTTCAAATTAAAAAATTTTACACCCCCCCTTAATGCATTGTGTTTCCTTCTGGAGCATCAGTGAACGTTTTCACTTTTTCAGGACACCGCCTGTCCGCATAGTCGCCCTTCTGCCCGCTGATGACCCCAGTATGCAGGGCGGCATCAGGGCTCTCTCATGCTGGAGAGGATGCAGCAGAGGTTGTTTAAATCTAGGCGATCACAGTTGATCAGTGCTGTCTGTTTGACACATGTTTGATCCATGTGTGTGTGTTGAGCACACAGCTCTGCTTTCAGTGCTGTAGTTACTTTCAGTAGGGGGCACTGTTGTATCATCATAGTCTGTCTGTCTCTCGCTTTTTTGAGCAGTAATCACATCTAATGTGCTTCTGGGGCTAAGGACCAGCTCTTGAGCTAGCCTGTGTGTGTGTGTGTGTGTGTGTGTGTGTATGAAGGGGTGAGACAGTCTCAGGCTCACTGTGCAATACCGGTCCTCCTCCTGTTCAGAAACATAATTTAAGAGCGCTGACATCCACCCTTCAAAGATGCGCATATAAATATAAAGACATTTTTTAACTATTCTTTTCTTTTTTTCATTTCTTTTTTTTTAATATTATTTATGTTGAAATTGTGGGTGCATTTTACCTGAGTTTAACCTGATCAAGCTATTTTCTGCGTTTTATTAGTTGTACAAATATTGAATTTGTAGGATTGTTAGAGCTTAAATAAATAGCTCATGAATGTGAAAGCACTTTACAAAATACATATTCATTTGAATTCCTAATATCTGATATTTTCATGGCTGATTTAAATTCATTTAAGTATGATTTCGAGAGACAGTCATGGCATTTAACAGGGACATGTGTTTATCTAGAATTGTCTCGTTGGCCTTCCTGCACTTCTCTTGATTTTTCTGCAGTTTGAGCAGGTCCAGGGTTGACTGGTCCGTGTGTTTCTCTGTGTGTTCACCCTCTTCCTGCTGTTTATTAAAACCGCTCCTCTCCCATGGGGGTTTCTCTCTTTCGTTTTCCTTCTTTCTCTTTTCTTGTGTCTCCCTCTCTTGCTCTTCAGGCTGTTGTGATGCAAATTTTCACCCCTCCATTTGAATGACATCCTGATAAAACAAGTCTCTCTCTCCCTCTCTCGCTCTCTCTTTCTCTCTCTCTCTCTCTCTCTCTCTCTCTCTCTCTCTCCCTCTCCAACCTGTACCTCATGAATTAATGTGAACTGCTTAATGGAAACAACATAGGAAAAATGGCAGAAAATAGAAAAGAAGAAAGAAAAGAATAAAGATAGCCATTTAAATGTGCTCTGATAAGATGAGGTAAATGTTATCAAACATCAGGTCTCAGGTCCTCTCCTCAATTTCTCTCTCTCACACACACACACACACACACACACACACACACACACACACACTGGGTGAACGTTGGGTCCCTGCAGAGAAGCTATCGTATTCCTCATACACCACTGACATTTATTTAGGCTTTTACCAGTGACACTTTCTTTCTCTCCCTCTCTCAGTCTGTCTATCCTGGCACAGGAGAGATAGTTGGCTATATGCAAAATATTTTAAATACCATCCAAGCATTTTTGTTTTTATTTTTTTATTTCTTTTCTTTCATTTGTATGTGGTTGCAGGGCAGAGAGTGAGACGGCTGAGAGTGAGACACGTCTGTTAACAATATCATGGGTTTATTCTGATGTTTTAGGTCTAATATGTCACTTTTTCCAGTTCTGTCGCTCAGAGCGTCACATCAAAAAGCTTTTTCCCCTCTAACCGCATCTATTCTGTCTTTCTTCCACGTACGCCGTCATCAAATATTGTGTGCTGAAACATTTATTTTCAGACTGAATAGAAACTATTATGCGTTTATGGGAACAGTGAGCCGTTTAGATGCATCTTCTGTTCCTTTTCGGTGGTGTTTGTGTTGGTCTTTATTTGCGTGTGTCGATTCGTGCACAGTGACCGTTTCATAATTTCATCCTCTCCGTCCAATGAAAGAAACCGAGCGAGCGAGAGAAAGTGAGCAATCATGACTGCAGGGGTCACCATTGATATCTGATTACGTTATTGACCTAGCGTGCGCGTGTGTGTGGCAGACAGGAAGGTAAAGACCTCTCTCCCCAGCGAGAGAGTGAGAGTGAGGGTCAATGTAAATGTTATTGCAGTGTGAGCTCATTTGATCAAAGCCACTGAAAGGTTAAGCGAATCCAATCTGGTTTAGTGTGTCTGAGGGTAGGGGGTGTATATGTGTGTGAGGGCAGCGGAGAGAGAGAGGCGGACGCAGTGAGGGGATTATCGTATAGCCGCTGAAATGCTGGATGTGGTGCGGAGCGCTTCTCTCTGTCTCTAATGCGTTTAGACAGCAATTGGCCTTAATAACCTTTATTGACTTCACTAGGTCAGTGCCAAGGATCTAATTATTCAAGTGTATCAATTTCATCTAGTTTAGAGCTGCCTCGTTCTGATAATTATTTTAAGGTCGACCGGGGCAATTAATCTCTATTCACTTATTTGATGAGTTTGTAAAACATTATAAATGTAATGGCTTTGCTGTGCATTTTCATCATAATAATATTCCAGAATGCCTTTCGCAGGGCCACTGTGTATTGAACTAAGTAGCTCTTTTCATTTTTTTGTTTTTTTTGTCGAATTTGTGCATGTTGGGGCATATATATATATAGTATATAGTTTTGTTTGTGACTGTTGTAATTAAAATATATACAAATATTGCATTAAATAATATATCATAATATAAATAATAATAGCTATAATAATAATATGTATAAATAATGTTTAAATAATATACATAATACAAATAATACCATATGTTGATACATCTTTGAGTGTTTTCAAAATCAGCAGTCAGACACAAAAACAAAGGCACGATCCCATAGTTTCTTTCTCTTTTCATAGGCCATTTCTTTCGCCTTTTGTTTTTCTCTGAGCAGTTGTCTCTTGTCAGATCAGAATGAACCACTATTTACCTGTCTTTCTCCTTCGGCTCGCCTGCTTAAATAACAGCAGAAATTACCTCCCAATTTCTCTTATTACACTTATAAACTGTAAATAAAAGGCTTCTAATAAATTTCACAGTAAGGGGTGGTTTATATTGGAGAATGGAGGAAAAATGGGAAGAAAAGAAGCAGGAAAAGGGGGGCAAGGAGAAAAACACTGTACAGTAGAATTTGCGGGCAAAAGGTATTTATGATTCCCTTTGAAGTCCTTATTGAACAGGGTAAGCTGAATTTTAGCAGGCCGTCATAGTGGGGAGGGTAAATACTTAAACCCCTTTAGCGAATTTCATGCGCTGATATGCCACTTGCAGGCTGTGTGTTTGTGTTTTCTACCTACAGGGAGTGAGAGAGAGAGAGAGAGAGAGAGTGGTAGCTGGCTTTGTACCTGCATACAGAAGCTTTTACAGATTCTTTGGGCAGGCAGGGAGACCGGTGGGTCTGTTTGTGTTTTTTGGGTCTGTTTTTTTTTTTTTTCTTTTTTTTCTCTTTCTCTTTGGTGGCAGGGATGGAATATTTAGGAAGAAATATTTTCTTTAAGTGCACACAGAGAGGCTAACGGCTCCCCACAAGACCAGTTAAACACAATCGGCTAACAGACAAAAACGCCACACGTTATATCCCACCAACAATGCAGAAGAAATCTGTTGTATAATTAATCTATTACTGTGTTGATATATTTAGAGGTGTAACTAATCACTGGATTTACTAAAGGCTGCCAGATTAGTGGAGTCAAATGTTTTAGACATGATGTTTGGTTGATCGTTTACATGTTGTTCTTAGCCAGAATGAGCTGCAGACTAGGCCAGACTTGTCAATTTTGTCTGGTTTTATACCCGTTTATACAAGATCTATGGTCCTTGATTTACTTTTTTTGTTTGTTTGTTTTTCACATATCTTTTACATATTAAACTTGAAAACTGTTCAAACTGTTGTGTGTGTATGTATGTATGTGTATATATGTATGTAATTTATTCATGTGATAGCAAAGCTGAATTTTGAAGTTTGAAGCTAAAACTGCTGCTTAATATTTGAGGGTAAACTATGATGCATGTGTTTTTGCAGGATTCCTTGCATTTATTTGGAAAATAAACCTTTTGTAACATTTATAAATGTCTTAACTATGAGTAAAATGATTCATTTCTTTAAATGTACTGACCTCAAACTGCAGTTTATTCTCATATACAGTAAGACTATTAACAAAGTCAATTGGAAAAGAAATTTAAGCAAAACACAAGCAAATTTAATAAGCAATATTGTTTGTTTTCATATGGTTCAATTCATGGACATTTTGGTGTTTTACCCCCCGTTATTGTGTCATTAGTAGGCCCACACAGATTCTGCTTGGAATGACAGTCATTCCCAAACTTTGGCCATGTGTATGTTCTAATTTTGATAATTTGATTGTTTTATTTACCAGTAAGAGTGTAGTACTGCATTTAACATATTAATACCATGTTTAAATCAATTTCCACAAAATTCCGCCATTTTAGCACAGAAAATGTGGTAAAGAAAAAGATTTGCGGAATCGGTCTGGGTCTAGTTTTTAGTATTGTCATGTGCGTGATTATGTGCAGA
>CM077168.1:32293141-32438141 GCA_039654105.1 Coreius guichenoti
AAACAAATGTTCTGGTTTCAAACATTAGTCGAATGTAGATTGTGTTGTAGTTCATAGATGGTGTGATGAATTACTGTACACCTTTGGTTACTCTGCTTGATACATCCACTAAAACATAGTTGACATTAGCTGCTGCCGAATTCACGGTCCGAGTATGTACTGGATTTGAAGAAGAATTTGCTGCTTCACTGTTGAAGTGTTTTATATTGTTATAAAAGTTCATGTGTGAAGTTTGAATACAATCCAGACATTTTGTATGCGCCATGTTGCCACTGTCATGTGACCTACGATGCCAGTTGTGTCACTGTTCCTCAACACCGAATACTTGTCTCCTGTGGTCTCATGGTATAGTAAATGGCCCATCAGCTCAGAATCTTAGCAGAAGAAATATTATACACCTACTGTTTTATGAATGCTACTTTTTTAGACTAATTTGACATTCTGCTTTTTACGTACTATATAGAAAGGAAGTAGGTTTTAAGTACTGTAGTTAAACCGACTTGTTTTTGGTAAAGTTCCAAATAAAGCCTGCATCATTTGTCTGTAGATGATGTTTGTTTTGATGACCGTTGACTCTGGACGAAAAAAAAACGTATCTTATTTTATGTTTCTTATTTTAAAATATCTTATTTTATGTTCCACAGAAGAAAGAAAATCATAAGGTTTTAGAACACCAGGGTGAGTAAATGATTATTTAATGATTAAAGGGTTAGTTCACCCAAAAATGAAAATTCTGTCATTAATTCCTCACCCTCATGTCGTTCCAAACCCGTAAGACCTTCGTTCATCTTCAGAACACAAATGAAGATATTTTTGATGAAATCCGAGAGCTCTCTGACCCCTCCATAGACAGCAATTTAATGAACACTTTCAAGGCCCAGAAAAGTAGTAAAGACATGGTTAAAATCGTCCATGTGACTCCAGTGGTTCAACCTTAATGTTATAAAGCGACGAGAATACTTTTTGTGCGCAAAAGACAAGCAAAATAACGACTTTATTCAACAATTTCTTCTAGCCTGTGGCGGACTCATACGCTGTTGACGCAGTGTAAAGAGTGCAGTGCTTCCTAGTTCTATGGCAGAACGACTCTTGTGCATGTGTCGTGGTGCTCACGTGAACAGCGTCGGCCAATGGTAAGCCGGTGTTCTGGAAGTGCAGCACTGTTTACGTTACATCAACAGCGTAAGAGTCTGACACAGGCTAGAAAAAATTGTTGAATAAAGTCGTTATTTTGTTTGTTTTTTGCACACAAAAAGTATTCTCGTCGCTTCATAAAATTAAGGTTGAACCACTGTAGTTATATGGACTATTTTAACAATGCTGTTACTACCTTTCTGGGCCTTGAAAGTGTTAATTAAATTGCTGTCTATGGAGGGGTCAGAGAGCTCTCGGATTTCATCAAAAATATCTTCGTTTGTGTTCTGAAGATGAACGAAGGTCTTACGGGTTTGGAACGACATGAGGGTGAGGAATTAATGACAGAAGTTTCATTTTTGGGTGAACTAACCCTTTAACTCTTCATTTAAGAATTTAAGATTTAAGAAATAAGTTTAATGCGCTTGAGATTTAAAATGATCTATGGTGTTATAAAACATACACGTTCATTGATTGATACGTAAATGCTGAAATCCCATTAATTTTTTAACAAACTAATGTCTGTCTCATCTGTCCATCAAACAGAAAATCATACTGACGTAAATGAAAACGATGCCTTCTGTACCTCGTGTTTGTCACATGCCTATGTTTTGTATGTTTTACAAAAATTATAAAATACAGTCTAGCTATGTAAATTTAGCGCGTTTTGTCAAACGTAGGTTTTCTAAAGAATGCCCACTGGCTTTTATGTGTTTTAAGTGCTCATGTCATACGTTATCTCAGTGTCTCCAGTCTGACGCTAGCTGTTCAGGTTTCTGTAGGTATTTTGGATGGCCTTTCTACTATTGGTTGTCTGGTGTACCTGCCACATAGTCCTGGTGAGTGTGCATGTGTGTTTATACTTCCCCTCCGTTAGTGTGGGGTAACCCAAAGTGTGTTTCCTTGTACAAATACACACAGCCGCCTCTGTTAGTCACTTGCCCGCTGTCTCACCCTCTTCACTGTGGTCCTGAACCCAGGAGCACTGCACAACATCACCCAGCTGACGACAGCTACCGTCATTCAGGGGTAAACAAGGGCACACACACAGATAAGGTGGGCATATATAGGGTGGTAAACGTAAGTTGGTTGTGTAAATTTCTCTCATCAACCCGCCTTGTAAACACATAACACATAGTCTCTCTCTCTCTCTCTCACACACTCTCACACACACTCTCTCTCACACACACACACACACACACACACGATCATGAGTCACTGTTGTTGTGCCATCTATGTTTAGTCTGATGTGATTCAACTGACCTTGTGACCCCGCAGTCAGTTAGTCTTGGCAGACTCTTTCACCCGGCGCTTTCTTAGACAGGATGACTCTAACAGGTAAAGACCGCTGACAGGTAATGCTTCAGTGAGAGACAGAAGTGCTGTCTCACGGATGAACGAGGGATGAAAAGAAATAAAGAAAAAGAGATCGTTGTGAAACAGGTGAGGTGAACCAACACTGAGAGCACTTTTTGCGTATGCTTTCTCACCTGTCAATCATTTCAGTTCCTGCTACTGTAGAAGACAGCGATATATTAAAATACTAAAGGGGTGGATTTACAACACACTTCTTTTTTTGTTAGAATGAATAGGGAATATTGTTTCTTAACCTGGTATTAATGATACAGGCAATGTCTTTATTTGGTATCTGAGAAATGACTGAGGGTCTGTCAGTGCCAATTGTTATTTTTTTGTGTTTAAAGCACCATTTACAGCACCATCTTCTGTTTATATCACTAAAGTTTGCTCTGCGTGGATTTATTGTTCTGTCCAGTGATGTGGTGTGTCTCAACCTTGAAAGGAAAGGATATTGCCTATGTTTTAATGGTTTGTTCGCAGGGGTTGTTTAGGAATGTGACCATCCCAAAGGAACAGTCACCTAGATGAGAAGTGCCCTTTTGGGATTTATGACTCTCCTCTGACCCTTATGATAGTTTCTTACGAATGAGAACTTAGTATGTCACAGATATATTCTTTAGATAACCACATTTGCATAAAGAACTGAACATCATGTTCGGACTTTGCTAGATCTGTACTGTTAACCCATCACAACATTATGTTTGTCATAAATCATAAAAATTATGTCAACTGATCTTCCATATGCCTGTAAGCATTGTTTTTTTCTGTGTCCTAAGTTAGTTTGAGGTTGGATACTCTTACTCATTTTCTATGTGTGAAGAACTTTGTCTTCAGTAAACTTCAGTCAACTAATTAAACTACAAATTTGACTTCTGGTCTATATTGAACATATTTGTCTCTCTTTCTGGGGTCAAACTTTTTCAGTAACTTTTTTTCAGTAAGGTTGCATTAAATGGGTCAACAGTGGCAGTACAGACATTTACAATGTTACAAAAGATAAAATAAATGCTGTATTCTTTTAAACTTTCTATTCATCAAAGAATACTGGAAAAATGGATCACGGTTTCCACACAAATATTGAGCTGCACAACATTGATAATAATAATAATGTGTTTCTTGAGAAGAAAATCATCATATTAGAATGATTTCTGAAGGATCATGTGACACTGAAGATTGGAGTAATGATGCAGAAAATTCAGCTTTGACATCACAGAAATAAATTACATTTTAATATGTATTAAAAGCAGTGATTTTAAATTGTAATATTATTTCACAGTATTACTGTTTTTACTGTGGTTTTCATCAAGTAAATACAGCCTTCTGAGACTTCTTTCAAAAACATAAAAAAAAATCATACCAACTCCAAACTTTTCAATAGTAGTGTACATTTAAAAATGTTTATATATTATTGTATTTTAAAAAGTAATGTACACCGAAACATCGTTGAAAACCAAATATAATTTTGTCCTGCTGTTTCTGATTCTGGCTTAACCATCGGTGTTTGTAAAATGGAGTCCTGCAGCATAAATAAAGAATAGATTTGACCTCTGACATGAAGGGAATGAATGTATATTGATTTGTTTAAGCACTGGCTAAGAGCTTGTCTATGGGATTGGTAGTAAAGCTTGATTCCTTTATTTCAAGATAAGAGTGGTTGTATTTCTATTGAGGATGCTCAGGGATCTTTTAAGAGCCAGAATCGCTTTGTAACCCTAATGTGGTTTTATGTTACCATATTTGTGCCAGTCATAAATGTCTTATTTAAAGGTGGGGTAGGCGATATTTCTAAGTCATTGCTGAACATTGTTGATATTTGAAATCAACCCAAACAAACACACCCCTTTCTTCATCGTTCTGCCTCCAAAGCTCACTCTCCAAACCTAACCGCTCTGCTCTGAGTCGGTCTCCAACCCCGATTGCTGGCATGCAATTCACACTAACAAGGACGCTAAACAGTAAACACCGCATTCTCTAGCAGTCATCAGCCTGCACAACTCTCACAAGCTGACCTCCGTTACACACGCAATGCAAGAGTGGATGTCTATTTATCGTAACAGAAGCACAACCAAATAATGCTTCGCGAATAATAAAATGAAGATGGTGAATGAACGACAAAGAAGCACAAAAAATGAACATACAGTACACAAGAATAAATACAAGCAAGAGTTAATTGTTAGTTGCCAACAGCACAGCAGCTCCAGACAATGACACTCAAAACCAGTGTTCCTCAAGTATGGAGCGGAATAAAAGCAGCCTTCACGTCTGTTTTCAGGCCAGCGCTGGAAAGCTTTTCTAATATTGACGCGGGTCCTAAAGCTCTTTCCTGATCGTAACGCTTCATTTTCCAGTGATATTCTTATGAGCTTTTCTCTTTTGTAATGTCTCTCAGGCATCTCTCTTTCAACAGTCTTTCTTCAAATCTCCCTCTTGCTCATTCTCTCTCCTCAACCGTCATACGCCCCCTAATGTGGATTGGCTATATGTTTGTTGTTGTGTCGGTCCGACCAACTTTCAAAGAGCGTTTTTCAAATATCGCTTACCCCACCTTTAAAAGAAGAATATTCACTCATTAATATTCTGTCAATTTATTATGAGATGTGTAGAAAATGGTTGTTTATTACTATTGTTTTTGGTGCAGAACTTTAGGGAAATCTAATTACGTTTATAAAAAAAAAAAAAATCTGACCCCACACTTTTGAACGGTAGCATATAGTGTTAAATTACTGTGCATATCTCATAATTGACTGACTGAAACTGACCTTGTGTCATTTATAGTTTGAAGTCACAATTGACTGTGTTTGTTTGTTTGTTTGTTTGTTTGTTTGTTTATTTGTTTCCAGACTCAGCTGCTGTTGGTTGTGGTGGAGGATGAGAACACGGCACAGGAGAACAGAAGAGAGATGGCAGACATCTTGCTTAACGCCCTGATGGACAGACAGCAGCACAGACAGACATGGAGGGACAGGTGTGTGCCTTGTGTTTAATGCTACATCTTAGTGAATTGTATAGAAGGAGGGACTTTTTTTGTTCAGCAGGAGGACAATCCTTCAGACCTAGAGAGTTCACACAAACACACGCATACACGTGCTGATAGCCCATTGACTTCCTTCCTCTGAGATAAGGGCGACTGAGAGACATAACCCATTTGTTCCGATAACAGAGAGAACCAGCCTTACACACACGGATATGCATACCAACACATAGCACACACACCATTTTTCTCTTTCTTTATTATTTCCCAACAGACTACTATGTGTGTGTGTGTGTGTGTGTGTGTGTGGTAATCTGTCTTCATTCAGATCAGACTATTAGTTGGTAGGCCTGAAACAACTGAATTTCCCTGTTGAAGTTGCGTCTTAACCTTTACAACATTAAGGGCTCCTCCCTGTCCTCTTGTTTCTGTAAAGTGGCCCCTTTAAGGGGGTCGTCCCCTCTCTCTGACCCCAGAGTGATGTCCAGGCCTGCTGGTACCTGTAAACAGTTTTGATGTTGTGCTGAAACTGCATTCCTAAATCAGACGATGAAAACTACAGACCAGGCCGTGGTTCATTTGTCAGATAGCGTCAAGGACACAAGCACACACACACTTTTAGCGTATAGTCATTTAGCATGTTTCTTTTACATCATGATTTTTTTTTAGTTAATTAGGTTTTGTTGTTGTTGTTGTTAACAGATCCACTTTTTTAATATAGTTTTATAGAAAATTGCTAAAATATAAATACTGCCATATGACAGCAATTATTGTATTTACTATGATGTAAATAACATTTACAGTATGCATAAATAGCACAATTATGAATTACAGTATGATATCTTAGTTACCAATAATGGCAATTATTTGTTTGTTTTCTTTTTTAATATATACCACCATTCAAAAGTTTGGGGTCAGTACGATTTTTTTTCTTTTTTTCTGCAAAGAAATCAATACTTTTATTCAGCAAGGACGCATTACTGTGATAGTGACAGTAAAGACATTTATAATGTTACAAAAGATTTCTATTTCATATAAATGCTGTCCTTTTGAATTTTCTATTCATCAAAGAATCCTAAAAAATGTTTCACAGATTCGACTGTTTTCAACTTTGATAATTATAAGAAATGTTATAAGCAAATCATTATATTAGAATGATTTCTGAAGGATCATGCGACACTAAAGACTGGAGTAATGTTACTAAAAAAAAGCTTTGCATCACAGGAATAAATTACATTTTAAGGTATATTACAATAGAAAACAGTTATTTTAAATTGTTATAATATTTCACAATATTACTGTTTTACTGTATTTTTGATCAAATAAATACAGCCTTGCTGAGCATAAGAGACTTTCAAATATCTTACCAACCCAAAACTTTTGAACGGTAGTGTATTTTTAAATCTCCACTTATTATAGCTATTTTTTTGTATTTAAAGAAATTGAAAAGGGGATTAATTGAGTGGTTGCACACACACTAACCTGTACAACTTACACATTTGCACACTGTGTCACACGCACGGAAGTTTATTTCATCAGTCGGAGCAGCGTGATTAGATAAAGCTACCTTCACTCCTCTGTGTGCACACACTGCAATGTGTTTGAACTCATCCCTTTCCACTATCACTTCCTGCCCCCCTTCTGGAGCGAGATAACGTCACTCTTCGAAACATCAGGCACAGGTCTGTAAAGTAGCTGTCAACAAATCGCATTTAGGGAGGGAAGGCAGATAGCTAAGGTTAAGACGCTGTTAAGACAAAAATGAACTCATAGCTGATAATATCTCCTCCGACACGAGCTGATAAAGTGAACGTTGTATGCCGTGCTCTGCTCACCTGAATGCAGTGATGTATTTATACTGTTATCATGACAGACTGATATAACAACTATCATGACTCACAGCGCCGAACACAAACATTAATTTCTGACCAGTCTTCTTGAAAAGAAACTTCTCGGAGCAGCGTGCTAAATCATGTTGCTTATTTTGTTGTGAAAGGCTGCAATTGTTTTATTAATTTAGTATGCAGCAGGCCCGCTCCTCACATTATGCCATTCTTTTGTCTCTGCGTCTGTGTTTTGAGTGGTAAAAACCAAATGATGGATGGTTGGTGCTACAGGCTCATAAACATAAGCACAGCGGGCTGATTGATTAAGGCTTTTATTGTCTTACAGACATTTGCTTTCTTAAACAGTAGTTTGATTGTTGCAGACGGTGGTGCCTCTGGTCCTGCTTTCAGCTATCTAAAGTTACCCTGAGGGACAGAGATGCTAAATGTGACTGTAGGCTCCTCCTGGTGACTTATGGGTACTCAGGCTTATTAACTTACCTAATGCACTCATGCAGGTCACCTCCAAACATTTGGCTCTTGCAATGTTGAACAGATACAGGGGATACTCTCCATGTTTATTACCATGTGCACATTACATTTATTCATTTTTGGCAGATGCTTTTATCCAAAGCAACTTACAGGGTATTTAAGGATTTCTTGACTTGTTTTGGAAGTGTTTGTCTTTTTCTTTTTTATGAAAATGACAGACACGCTCTGGTCACCCAATTTAATATCCTATGAATTTTTTCACTGGATGACACTTGGAATCTCTTGTTTCCTTTACTGTGGGAATGTTTGGAAAGAAGGAAAATGCAAAACCAGGCACCTTTTTTTTATTATCTGTTGAAATGACACACACCATTTAGAATTGTAAAATTTGGTAAATAAACAGCGAAGTAAAAAATCTGTAACATTAGTTGATATCTTATGATGATACCCTTTTTTCCCTGATGTATGAGGCATTTATATTTATTGATTAATATTCGGTAAATTAAATGGGGCCATTAACGTAGTGCCTCATGCAACCTCTCTTTTTTGTGCAAGTACATGTGATTGAATCTATATTTCTACTGCAGTGGTTCTCAAAGTCCTCATTCTCCAACACAATATTCAAAAGCTCCCCAATATAGGCTATGCTATTTTTGGTATTTCTGCTGTAATTATAACAACAGAAACTGGGAGTGTCAATATATTAACCACAATGGTAAACGTTCATAAATTCGATAATTCAATTCAATTCAAATCAAACACAATTTGAAATGATCCACGGTTCATTTTGTGGTTATAGAAGTTTCAATAACTGTATGTTCTTAAAGGGGGCGTCTAATGCTATTTCATGCATTCTGACTTATTTACACTGTTAAAGAGTTGGATTCTCATGCTAAACATGGCCAAAAAAAAGAGTTGGACGTATGACCGAGTATTTCTGTGCCAAATACACTCCTTCAGGATTTGAATACGTTTCGGAAAGTTTTTTTTCGAGTATGGCCCTGTATGACTTCATAAAGGGCAGAATTGCTTGTATGGGCACTTCTCCCGGATGAGCACGTGCGCACGTCAACCAGAGCGAGAGCAAGAGCACGTCCATCAACGAGCTTCGTTCGGGTTACGGGAGCCATCGGCAGCGCTGTCATTTTGTTTTTAGACCACGAAATCAACAATGTCACTAAAGAAGTGTGTTTCTGGTTGTGAGGGAAAGATAACCTTGTTCAGCTTCCCAAATAACCCAGGTTAAGGAAACAGTGGATGCATTTAGTTTTTCCGAAGCAGCAATGGAGTTCTGCAAGTGTGTTTTTTTGTTCCCTGTCACGAGTCGAAACTGCTGGCGGTGAGTGAAACTGCATTAAATGTCTGTGTTTTGTTGGCAATTGGTGCATATAAATGTAAACAACACAAATGTATAGTGAATTGAAATTTATCCAGGGATAATGCCATGATGTATTTCATGTGTGTGTGTGCTCGTGACTCTTTAGCTCCGCCCAGTGCATGCCTGCACGAGCTCGGCTGTTTTCAGAAAGAATTGGTACAGCGTATCTGTCTTTTATAAATATGATAAAACTAAAGACTCTTCAGAGATATGAAGGATGCAATACTACTCTATAGGTACTCAAGATTGTGTTATGTTCCCTTTAAATAAACAATTATTGAGGAAAAAAATATTATTATTTTATATTATATAAGAAATACTATAATTTCAGCGTACGTCTTCATTTTATGTTTTTTTTTGGCATTTAGATTTAGATTAATGTTTGATTATTTTAATATATCAGTAAAAATTTCGGTCACACTTTATATTAGGTGTCTTGAACTACTATGTACTAACATTCAAATTAATCATTTGATATAATGCACTTATTGTGTACATACATGTTTTTGCATTGTACTTATATTTAAGTAATACCTGAATGTAATTACAGGTGTAATTAATTTCTGTAATTACACCTATAATTACTATTCCCTTACCTCTTAAACCTACCCATACCACTAAACCTGTCCCTAACCATACCCGTATTTAACCTTAATAGCAGCAAAAGTGTTTTACAATACAACATAACCACAATAAGTACATCATACTTATTTTGTGATGGACGTACATAGTAGTTAAAGACAGCTAATATAAAACGTGACCATAATTTCTTAATTTAAGTCATTCTGAGGCCCCCTGCTCGAGCTCTGTTATAATGGTGTAAGTGCAATGCATCAATGCATGTTAATGCCAGTTGTAAAGGAGACCATATATGCATATCCATCTGTGCATTTGGAATATTCTGAAATGATTTGCTCTTAAAAATGTTGGATCTTCCATAGGTCAAAATCAAACACTAACAGAAGGAAGACCTCTTAGAGATTCATTTGCATTGGCAGACGAAAGGGGTCGACCTTGTGGTTTTGTTTCATCCATATGCAAGCCGCAGTGTTGTGGGTCAAAACCATTGATCTCACACCCTTTATGCCTGCATAGACACGCTGCAATGCGAGTTTACGTAAAAAGTACACATGTGAACACACGCTCAGATAGAACCGACCTTGCTCAGGTAGATCGTACAACTCCTGTCACATCTACATCCCTCCGTTGACCTCTACAGGGGTCACAGTCCATTCCTGCGGTGGGCAGATTGCGTGTTTGGGAGGTGATGAAGGGGGCAGTGCCGGGAACAGCTGTGTGGTTTGTAGTGACCGTGCTAACTGCTGTAGGCTTTGTAAGGTCATTATATGATAATGAAAATGATTACTGAATTACATGGGGGTTTGGGAGAGGGGAGGGGAGTGAACGGGCCTGAGTTTGATAAATGATCTCTGAAAATGCCCATCTGTCTCCACCGACCCCCCCCCCCCCCCCCAATGTCTTTTTGGCCTCGCTCTCCCTCATATTTCCCTTCTTTTCCTTTTCATCTCTATCTCTGTGTTTTTGCTTATTCTGTCTTTTGTTTTCTTGCAGTATCACACAATTTCGGAAAGTGTTAGAGTGAAAAATGGAGCAATAAGAGAGGTGTAAGTGGGATGAGATGAAGTGTGCATTTGTGTGCACATGTAGTGTTGAACTCTCAGTGAGAGAGAGAGACAGAGAGACAGAGAGAGAGACTGTATGAGAGAGCCACCGTTCATACTGTACTTCAGATAGTGGAAAAATGAACTCACCCTCCTCCAGATACACAAGATGTCTATCAGGTTTAAGTGGACAGGGCAGATTTAGGGCATCATTTACTAAAGCATGTAGGTCATCCAAAACCAGTTTTTCATAGACGAAAAGAGCAGGAGATCATGTACTTAGATGGATGAGTGACTCTATTAAAGGCTCGAGTTATTAATCATTTAATTTAAATCGGAAAAGATTTATGAACTTCTAAAGACTGCTTTCTGGTTTTATTTCCTTGTGTTACTTTAGAATGTATGGAATATAGAACTAAAACTTTTACTGCATAAATATACTATTGCTCTTTAAGTCGTGATCTTTCACTATACATTAACTATTGGTAAGATTTTGTAAATGTTTTTAAAAAAGTCTCTTATGCTTTTGATTAAAAAAACTGTGTAAACAGAAATAGTGTGAAATATTATTACAATAAAAAAAAACTCTTTTCTATGTTAATATATTTTCAAAATGTAATTTATTCCTGCAATGCAAAGCTGAATTTTCTCCATCATTACTCCAGTCTTTAGTGTCACATGATCCTTCAGAAATCTTTCTAATATGATGATTTGCTGCTCAAGAAACATTTCTTATCAATATCAGTGTTGAAAACATTTGTGCTGCTTAATATTATTGTAGAAAAATATAATATTTATAAAAACAAATCAGAATTTTCAGGCTGTAAAAGTATTATTACCTATGCATTAAAGGGTTAGTTCACCCAAAAATGAAAATAACCCCATGATTTACTCACCCTCAAGCCATCCTAGGTGTATATGACATTCTTCTTTCAGACGAATACAATTAGAGTTAAAAATGTCCTTGCTCTTCCAAGCATTATAATGGTAGTGAATGGCAGCCCAAAATTTGAAGCCCAAAAAAGTGCATCCATCCATTATAAAAGTAATACACACGGCTCCGGGGGGTTAACAAAGGCCTTCTGGAGCGAATCGATGGGTTTTTGTAAGAAAAATATCCATATTTAACACGTTATAAAGTAAAATATCTAGCTTCCGGCAGACCGCTTTCCGTATTCAACTTACAAAAAAAGCGTAACTGGCGCGACGATGACGTCGGATGCAGCGTAAGTGTTTTGAACTGCGAGAGACGTTACACTTTCCTTGTAAGTTGAATACGGAAGGCTGTTCACCGGAAGCTAGATTTTTTTTACTTTATAACGTGTTAAATATGGATATTTTTCTTACAAAAACCCATCGATTTGCTTCAGAAGGCCTTTATTAACCCCCTGGAGCCATATGGATTACTTTTATAATGGATGGATGCACTTTTTTGGGCTTCACATTTAGGGCTGCCATTTACTGCCATTATAATGCTTGGATTAGCCAGGAAATTTTTAAATATAACTCCGATTGTATTCGTCTGAAAGAAGAATGTCATATACACCTAGGATGGTTTGAGGGTAAGTAAATTATGGGATAATTTTCATTTTTGGGTGGACTATCCCTTTAACTGGTGGTACTTAGATCTTTATTATAAAGTGTTAACAAAATATTCTAATTGAGTTAATCATTCATAGGTGCTTTGAATGAATATGTACATTGTGGCAAATGTTTGTTTGCATTCGAGCGGATGAGCGTTGTATCCTGGAGGTCGCAGCTGCCCTCATCACTCACCCTCAGTGCGTAACCTTTGACCTCAGGCTCTGAATGTCTGTATTTCACTGAGTGTCTCAGTATCTTGAATGTGTTGTGACCTCTCGTACTTCACCTGGGTGGAAACCTTCTGAACAGAAATGCCACAGGCTATCATCACACACTCACACACACACTGGAGGGTCATGGGGTTCAGAGGGCAAGCAGAAGTTTCTCCACAGACTATAACATCAAACACCAAACATTACACACTCAGACAAACATGATTGCTAACTAACCTCTGCTTTGGCAATACAAATGCGGCCACTGTGTTACTGCATTACGAGTAACGTATATTACTTAATCAGATTGTTTTAGGGGAATAAAACTTTTTTTTTTAACACTATAATATCCACGTTACTTTGTTGTATGTGTTATATCATACTCTTGTAATCTTATGTGATACTTTCTGCAAACAGGTGCTGCTGTCGTGCAAGGTCATATCCTCATGCAGAATTCTATTCTCCTTCCTACACACATCCATTCCATTGGACAGTGTGTATTTATTCTTAATCATAAAACTATAATAATTATTATAATTTAATTTAAATTTACATTGTTTTTATATTTATGTGAAATTATGAGTGTTATTTTAGTATTTTATACACTACTGTAGTATTTATTAATATTTAGAGTTGGCGTTTATTTTTATTTTTATATTTTCAGTTTTCATTTTAATTTTCCGTAAGTTTTAGAAATTGATGTGCTTTTGTCATTTTTATTATTTTTTTCTGTTTAGTTTTAGTACTTAATTATTTTTTCATCTAAAATATATTTTATATTATTGCATCTTTATTGCAATTACCAAATGTTTATATATATATATATATATAATATATATATATATATATATATACATACATACATACAGTGGGGAGAACAAGTATTTGATACACTGCCGATTTTGCAGGTTTGCCCACTTACAAAGCATGTAGAAGTCTGTAATTTTTATCATAGGTACTCTTCAACTGTGAGTGACGGAATCTAAAACAAAAATCCAGAAAATCACATTGTATGATTTTTAAGTAATTAATTTGCATTTCATTGCATGACATAAGTATTTGATACATCAGAAAAGCAGAACTTAATATTTGGTACAGAAACCTTTGTTTACAATTACAGAGATCATACGTTTCCTGTAGTTCTTGACCAGGTTTGCACACACTGCAGCAGGGATTTTGGCCCACTCCTCCATACAGACCTTCTCCAGATCCTTCAGGTTTCGGGGCTGTCGCTGGGCAATACGGACTTTCAGCTCCCTCCAAAGATTTTCTATTGGGTTCAGGTCTGGAGACTGGCTAGGTCCTGGCCAGGACCTTGAGATGCTTCTTACGGAGCCACTCCTTAGTTGCCCTGGCTGTGTGTTTCAGGTCGTTGTCATGCTGGAAGACCAAGCCACGACCCATCTTCAATGCTCTTACTGAGGGAAGGAGGTTGTTGGCCAAGATCTCGCGATACATGGCCCCATCCATCCTCCCCTCAATACGGTGCAGTCGTCCTGTCCCCTTTGCAGAAAAGCATCCCCAAAAAATGATGTTTCCACCTCCATGCTTCACGGTTGGGATGGTGTTCTTGGGGTTGTACTCATCCTTCTTCTTCCTCCAAACATGGCGAGTGGAGTTTAGACCAAAAAGCTCTATTTTTGTCTCCTCAGACCACATGACCTTCTCCCATTCCTCCGCTGGATCATCCAGATGGTCATTGGCAAACTTCAGACGGGCCTGGACATGTGCTGGCTTGAGCAGGGAGACTTGGGTGCGCTGCAGGATTTTAATCCATGACGGCGTAGTGTGTTACTAATGGTTTTCTTTGAGACTGTGGTCCCAGCTCTCTTCAGGTCATTGACCAGGTCCTGCCGTGTAGTTCTGGGCTGATCCCTCACCTTCTTCATGATCATTGATGCCCCACGAGGTGAGATCTTGCATGGTGCCCCAGACCGAGGGAGATTGACCGTCATCTTGAACTTCTTCCATTTTCTAATAATTGCGCCAACAGTTGTTGCCTTCTCACCTTCTTGCCTATTGTCCTGTAGCCCATCCCAGCCTTGTGCAGGTCTACAATTTTATCCCTGATGTCCTTACACAGCTCTCTGGTCTTGGCCATTGTGGAGAGATTGGAGTCTGTTTGATTGAGTGTGTGGACAGGTGCCTTTTATACAGGTAATGAGTTCAAACAGGTGCAGTTAATACAGGTAATGAGTGGAGAACAGAAGGGCTTCTTAAAGAAAAACTAACAGGTCTGTAAGAGCCGGAATTCTTACTGGTTGGTAGGTGTGTATGTGTGTGTGTGTGTGTGTGTGTGTGTATATATATATATATATATATATGTATATATGTATGTATATGTATATGTGTGATATGTAAATTGCAGTGATGTTATTGTTAACTTTAACTATATAGATAGATAGATAGATAGATAGATAGATAGATAGATAGATAGATAGTATATAACAGTAGATATAACAGTAACAATAAGTTAACAATAACAACACTGCAATTTACATTAAATTTACATATCACATTTATATTTGTGAAGCTACAAATGAAATATTTCCCTTCCTTTGTGATATTTTAGCTTTCGGTTAGCAAGCTAACTGATAGCTTAGCTAGACAACAATAACACTGTTTTCATTCAGGCATTTAGGAAAGATAAGATTCATCAAATCTTGCATGCCACCACAACACAACATTACTAACATTACAATATTATATAAAGTTGTGCAAGCAGAAAACAATAAACAAAAGTAACTAACAGTTTTAGGAGTCAACACAATAACTATTCTTTTAAAAGTAGCATTCCCGAACACTGAATGTACCAGACATTGCATATTAACACATTCACAGTTGGTTCTCTCTCTGTCTTTATTCCTCAGTCTCACTTTCATAAGCACACAAATTCACTCCACCGGTTGTCGTCTCATGAGGAACGGGGTGTCTCCATAGCTGTCAATCGTGCGGCGTATCTTTTGTCCCAGCAGTGACTGTGTCCCTCCCACCAGGGTCTGACAGGGGACAAACAATAGAGCTGCTGTCCCCAAGTGGAGGGAAAAAGACCGTTAACGTCTATCTTCAATGAGAACGGACAGGCTCACCCTGCACATGACAGCTCTGATGCTGGGGAGACCTTTACAGTTTGTAAGGATGGAGATATCATGCACACACACAGCTACGCTTGAGGGTTTGATGCCGTTTGCTCTTGCAGACTCATTTATTTAATTAACAGAACCGTGTTTGTGTGTGTGTGTTTGTCTGCCAGTAAGACAGGTTAATGAAAAAGCCATAACAATACATGGGTAACATGCTTACCCACACACGCAACCGTAATGAGCCGAGTGATGGTGCAGTGTGGTTTTTCTTAGGGCCTGTGATTGGTGTTTTAGCATTGCTTTCTAGAGCGTCATACGTGTTTAACCGAAGGCTCCAGTGCTCACGGGCAAACACCTGGACTTGCTCTCAGTAAACACACACACACACACACACACATATTTTCCTACTGGTGCGTTTGCTCGCTCACAGCGCTTGGAGAGGTAACAAATTTATTTGTGTGCGTCTGGGTGTGTTTCTTTCATCATCAGCAGGGCTGTAATTAGTGTGAAACTGATGGTTGGGCTTAAAAGCTGTCATCTAATTTGTCTGTCTTTATCGAAACAAACATGTGTGGTCCCTCCCTTGCGACGTGCATGCGATGTGTGATTACCAGTTGAACGAGTGACTGAGAGTTTGATCGTAAATTACTCAGATATGCCTAAACCGCTGTTTAGCAATCATAAAGCTATGCGTGACATACCCACCACGGCTGCCGTCTCCCTTGTATGCCCGCTCTCGTATGCCTGCGGTTGTCAGGATTGAAGAGTACATGCAGCGACCCACTCGGCGAACCGCTTGAATTTGGGGGGGACGCCAGTACACACTGGAATGTCGTTCTTATTATATTTGTTTGTGGGAAGGAAAAGTAAGTCCTATTTGTTTCTTTGCTCATATGTTTGTGGTGAACAAATGCAAACAAGTACAAGGGATTACACCCAAATGTACACATGCACACTGGTGAACACATGTGGCATCCTAATAGCTGGGAGGATAAGGCCTGTTTCTCAGCACATGGAAGGCTTCATTATGTGACCAAACTCTAAACAACAGTATACCAGAGGACATGATTCAGCAAGTTGCCTCCCCGTGTAAAACTAACATTTCTCGGATGCATCCAAATGAGAGGGGTGAATGCCATTAAAAAAGAGAAATTGCTTTCGTTTTAATTGCTCACTTGGCTTAATAAAAACAGCATCGCATAATTATGCTTTTTGCAGCGATGGTAAACGGTTTGCCGTGCTTGATGCAATTATGAGTACCGCAGAAATTTGGGGCCCCAGCAAACAGTTGTGCACTCTGCTATTAAGCATTGATTTTATATGGAAAGAGAGACGGAGAAAAGCGTGAGGCTAACCAGAGCGGCGCTACATTACTGCATTGTAGAAAAAGCCAAAAACAGCCCAAACTGAAGCGAGTGAATGGAGTGAGGATATGCGAGCAAGAATGTGGGAGCTTTGCTGGGTGGGAATGCTCTTTTAATGGCTACTGAAACACTTTGACACATTGAAATCACTCAATCACTCTTCACGGTGACAACTGCTAAACTTCTAAAAATAATTAGAATGACTACCCAGTAGTGTATTTCCTATTTTAGAATAGGCCTAATGATAGGCTTAAAGGTGAGAGTTCACCCAAAAAATGAAAATTCTTTCATTATTTACTCATACTTGTGTCATTTTAA
This sequence comes from Coreius guichenoti, assembly GCA_039654105.1. Classification (NCBI taxonomy): domain Eukaryota; kingdom Metazoa; phylum Chordata; class Actinopteri; order Cypriniformes; family Gobionidae; genus Coreius; species Coreius guichenoti. The sequence goes on from CM077168.1 coordinate 32,310,485, forward strand.
ATTTCTTTATTTCATAGATCGAAAACAGCGATGTTTGGCAGTATGTTCTTGCTTTTTTTTTTTTTACTACACTGAAAGTGAATGATGGACAGGGGTTGGCAAGCTCCATAAATGACAAAAAAAGATGATGATGAAATTCAAAATCAAAAGTGACCAGTAAAGACATTTATAATGTTACAAAATATTTATATTTCAAATAAATGCTCTTCTTTTGAACTTTCTATTTATCAAAGAATCCTGAATGTATCATAGTTTCCAAAAAAATATAAAGCCGCTGTGTTCAACATTTGATAATAAGAAATGTTTCTTGAGCACCAAATCAGTACATTTAGAATGATTTCTGAAGGATCATGTGTGAAGACTGCTTCATTCAGCTTTGCATCACAGGAATAAATTACATTTTTAAATGTATAAAAATGAAATTAATTTGTAATAATATTTCACATTGTAACTTTTCTCCCTTTATTTTTGATTAAGAGCGTAAAAGGCTTCTTTCAAAACATTTTACTGACTGCAAACTTTTGAACTGTAGTATATTTTACCCTCTGCTGTAGCTCTAAAATCTTTGTGTTTTTTTTTGTTTTTTTTTGGTGAAAATGTGCTTTTATGCTTTTGTGCTTTTTTGAGCTTGACTACCCAGTCTAAGATCAGTCTAAGGGCAAGTAAATGATGACAGAATTTTCATTTCTGAGTGAAGTATCCCTTTAAGATGGAGGTGACTGAATCTGACTTTCCTAGTGTAGGTGTTGTGTGACTGTGCTTGCTTCGGTCTAAGGTTAGATATGAATCTCTCAGTCTCAATTATGGTATTGTAATGGTATTGTAGTCATGGCACTGTGGGTAGTGCATGTACTCACAGCGGATAAAAACATTAGCTTATATGAATGCTAATGTGCTTATATAAAACCATTTCTCTTTTTCTTCCACACACAAGCTTTCTCACTCTTTCTGTATGGTGGCGGGGGGGTATAGGCTTTATTCTGTGTGTGTGTGTGTAATTAGTACTTCATATCTTTGACTGTACTGAAGTGACATGTACGTTAGTGATAGTGTTAGCTCTCCTTAATCTCCCTCTCCACAGACACACACACTCACTCCTTTTGCCCTTGCACTGTTAATTATTTCCAACACCGCTGGAGCAGTCCGCTTCATGGCAAGCATATTGTGTCTGGCAGGCGAGTGGCGGGTTATAAATGATCCTGAAGGTGAAGATGTGACTGTGAGGAGATAGTTATGAAAATTTCATCTGTCTATGCGTTACGGCTACAGCTGCTGCTGTCAGTGGAGAAATTACTGCGGGTCAGCCCTGTCAAAGAGAGAGAGGGACATCAGAGCGGACCTGTCAGACCCCTAAACACACACTCACACACTCAACACAAGACTGTCCCCAAGCTGTCTGTGTTCATTACTGAACTTAGACAGGGATACAGCAGGCAGGTGGATCAGACCTTTCAACCTTACCTACTGCCATCAGCTGCTGTCTCTGTGTGGCTACATCTCGGTCTGAATTACCAAATGTTGGTATGCACTATATCACTCTATCAAAGCAATTGATTGTGATTGTGCATGTGTTTTAATGTGCACTGACACTTCCAAGTCACATTTTACCATAAATTCTAGAAGTCTAAATTATTAAAAATGAAAAATAAATTACAATAATGAGAATCTATAGTTTTCACATTTTAACATGCTGGGACAAGCTGGGTTGGAGACAAGGGTAAAACCATAAAATCTTTACATGTAAAACATTCAAAAAAGAATGTGACCTTCATATACAAAGAGAAAAATCTTGAAATTAGTTTTATTAATAATAATAATAATAAAAATCAAGCCCAAATTTCAGGAAAATACAGAAAAAATACACAGGTGAGATTCATCATTAATTATCCTAAAAAAATACTTGAGGGTCAAAACTATTAGATCAGTTTTTTTTTAATGCACAATATAATTAACTTTTTTTTTTTTTTCGGTTTCCTTTTTGTGGTATGCAAAAGATGCAAAAGTTTTCGCAATTGTAGACATGCCCTGTTCATAGATATACAGGGGTTGGACAATGAAACCGAAACACTGGCCAGTATAGTATTGGAGGTTTCATATTTGTATATACGCAGCCTGTTGTCCAAGCTTTACTGATTTTACATTCCATCAGTAAGAGCATAGTGTGATGGTTGAATTAGCAGAGCAATAGCACAGCTGTACATAAAATATTGCAGTCCACATAACATAATGTGAGACAGAGTTCAAAAGAGGAAAAATTGTTGGTGCGTGTCTCGCTGGCTCATCTGTGACCAGGACAGGAAGTATTTGTGGTGTATTGAGGGCTATGGTATCCAGGGTAATCCAGGACAAACCACATCCAACAGGAGTAACTGTCAACGCAAGAGGAAGCTGATCTGTCTAAAAGGGATGTCCAGGTGCTAACCCGGATTTATCCAAAAAAACATAAAACCACATCTGCCCACCTTGCTGCCACATTAAATGCACACATCGACCAGGGTTGCCAGGTCTGTGCAACAAAAGTAACTCAATGGCCAGTCAAAAGTAGCCCAAAAATAGCCCAATGTGATTTTCACACTGACCTTGACTCTCCTGTTTCCACCAAAACTGTTCGTTGAGTGCTCCACAGAGTCAATATTTATGGTCAGGCTGCTATAGCCAAACCTTTGAGTCTACCTTCACTGTCTTTCCCACATCCATGGGAGTTACGGTGTGGAGAAGCCCCAAAAAGGCTTAACACCCAGACTGTTGCTTGCTCAGAGCGAAGCGCATGGATGGATCAGTCATGGTTTGGGCTGCAGTATCATGGCATTCCCTAATGTGCTTGATGGGCGCGTCACTGCCAAGGACTACCAAACCGTTCTTGAGGACCATGTGCACCTAATGGTTCAAACATACTCTGAAGGGGTGACGTGATCAGCATGATAACGCATCAATAGACACAGTTCAGTTTGATGATCATGAAAGTGAAGTTTAACCTCTCCCATGGCCTGCACAGTCACCAGATCTAAATATTTTTGAGCCACTTAGGGGTATTTTGGAGGAGCAAGTCAGAAAACATTTTCCTCCACCAGTGTCACATAGTGTTCTACTGTTCTGCAGAGGAACGGCTCAAAATCCCTCTGGCCACTGTGAAGGCATTGTATCTGTTATTTCCAAGAATAACTGATGCCATATTGGCCACAAATGGAGGCTCTTCACCATACTGATAAATTATATTGGTTTAAAACCAGGTGTTCCATTTTTATTGTCTAACCCCTGTATTTGTCGCCCATAATTTGCAGTATTCCACAACTGAAAGTGTCAATATTGAGGCAGTCACTGAAATAAAGTGGATAGTACTCAGCTGGTGGCCTAAACGGGGCGGCTTATGAAGAACTGAAGTCTTAATCTCATGTGAGTTTACACCAGTTTAATCATATGTCAAACATTCTGTTTAGCATTACTTTTTTGTATATAACATTTTTAAGTGGAAAAATGTACATGGCGCACCATTAACTCATCACTAGTGGTTGTGTACACATTCATTTGTGTTTGACAGGTTCACCTTTCTGATGTCCTTAAAAGGATTTTCGCAGCTTCAGTCTATCCTGAAGCATTGTAATTAATACAGGCATGGCCTGCCAGCTCCCTCTCCCTCACCACCAACTTACAGTTTCCAGAGAATTCTATTAGCCCAGTCCAGCAGCTGTTAATTACCTCTCAACATCCGTCGCTCTTAGACAAATGAAAAGCTCTGGCACAGATGTAGGATAGAGTGATACACTACCTTTCCTCTGCCTCCTATAAAGCCACTTTCGGAAATGGGTCATCAATCCGGCGTTGATAAGTGTCTTTGGTTGGTAATGAGTGTTTTATCAGGGTGGGATTAGTGCAGATATTTTTTGTAATTAGTGTACTAGAACAGCTCTCGCTGCTTTCTCCGAGGTGTTTGTCCGTGTTTTACTCAAAGCAAATTGTGTGTGAACTTTTCTGAGGATGAAAGGAGCCGGCCCGTGAGGGAGCGCAGCTTATACAGGACTTTGAAATAAAAACAGAGAGCTAATCCACAGCCAAGTACTTTACAAAGAGATTTCAAATTAAGTCAGATACATCGGATGGCCTGGATATGGGAATGAGGCTGACAATAGACGATTAAATCAGAGCAAGCTAATAATAGTGCTGTAGCTTGAGTGTGCTTGACTAAAGCTTTTGGGTATGTGTTTAACAGAAGGTACTGAGTGATTACCACAGACCATTTCTCCTGTCAGTCATGTCAGTCAAAGAAATGTTTACTGGTGTTTCTTCAACTATTGACCTTGTCTTGTCTAGTCTAATTTTATAGCTTTGCTTTTTCAAATTATGCAAAAATTGTGAAAATGTGATTTAGTTGTATTCTAAATACATACATTTTTGACACTTTCCCCCCATAATTTGACGTTACATACATTCCAGTAGCTCAAACAGTAGATGCTAGCTACATTTAAGGTCATTGATTTGATTCCCAGGGAGTGCATGAAGTTATAAAATGTCTACCTTTATGGCAGTCACTTTATATAAAAGCATCTGCCATATGCATTAATGTAAAAGTATTACATGTTTATTGGAGATCCACAATAGATATTGTATATGCAAATTATATTTGCCTTTTTATGTTAATATTTGTTTTGTTTACTTCACTCTATAAGATTATTATGGTTTTAAACTATTTATATTTCCATGTGTTTATATGAAATATATATGTTTTCATATTTTAAGATGAACAGGCTGGGTCTGGAAAAAGGGAAACACAATAAAATCTTTACATAAAAAGCATTTGAAAAGTAGCAAAAATAAATGTTTAAAGTTCAATGTTTGCAAGAATGTGACCTTCATATACAAAAAGATAATTGTTTAAATGAATTAATTTTAATAAATGTCAACCCCTTGAACATAAAAATGACCAAAGTTGAAGAACAACCCTTATTTGGTACTTATAATGGAAATGTAGCTGACAAGCAGCAGTTATGAGCTCTTTAGCAGAAAAAAATGTTTGTTACTTGTGGTATAAATTTGTATAATCATCCTTTTGAGGGGGACTGCTTTTTTTTTCTGGATTCTGATCACCAATTAAATTGCTTTCGGTAGGGTTTGCTGTGTTTAAACAATGCTTTATGAATGATGGTATCACATCTATATCCTTTTCTGCGGTCATAGTTCAGGTACCAAGTGAAGTGAAATGATTCACTGTGCTAATAGACAGCCACATATGTAGTCTGTAGACATTAACCATCAATATTTCTTTAATAAGTTCAGTTTGACTCTCTAGTTTGATTTGGTTGCGTGTTGCAGCTATTCTTAATCATGTGCACAGCAATGTCTCTCATGTAAGAAGTACATACTGTTTTCTGTCATTTTCTGCATCTGCTTCTGTCCTATACCTGTTTTCTTCAGCTTCGCTCCATCCTGAGGCTCTCCAGTGCTAGTTTACACAGCCTCTGGTCTGCCTGTGAGTCTGCTAGCTCAGAGGTCACATTTATCAACTGACTGCTGGGGGCCTTCAGCCTCAAGGTACCCACTTAACTGCCTGTGGGAAGAGGAGGATTCACTTTCAACTTTCTTCTTTCTTTCTCGTTGCTTTGAGATATCCGCTGCGAGTCATTTTTGTTTCCTCCACTCTCCTTTCTATCGGAGGGCTACCTTTTTTTCCTGCTCATGAAATCACAATGCGATGTATTTCGCCCGAGGTGCAACTATTCAGAATGCCGTTTGACACAGAGGAACCGAATTCCTGCTGCTCACTGCTGTTTAAACGACCCCACGAGCTCCGAGATGCCATTGAAACACACATATCTCTCTCTCAGGCCACAGTCGGTGGCTTATCTGACATTTATGAGGCTCTAAACTGCACTAGCAGGTCCACTAAAAGATATCTGATAAATAAACACATCAGGCTCAGTGCATTAGAAATGCTCCTTCCATCCTTATGGGTGCATTCATTTATTTCTCAGACATTTACTCTGAAAGCAAAATAATGAATTTCATTGGCTTTTGTTGAGGGAATGAGACTAGCAGATTGTAGAGGTTCTATGTTATAGAAGACAAAAAAAATGACTTCTCAGTGTTATTTGGGAGATTCTGATTACTTTCTGATTCTGATTACTGTACTGTATGCAAGGTTGTCCTTTAAATTTTCACTAGGTTGGGCTCTTGTCATGTCTGATAAGGAAGTAGCTATAGTTGTTGGAGAATAGTTGTATGATATGTATGAGTATCCGTCTGATTGAGATGTAAGAATAATGATTAAAAAAACTCAAATTTGTCCCACTGTATACTAACGAGGTGTGCTTTGATAGTGACAGGTCATTAAAAACCAGCTATGACCATGACAAGCAACAGGACATTTTGCCTGTCTCTCTCTTTGTGTGTGTGTGTGTGTGTGTGTGTGTGTGTTGTTGAATTAATTTTAGAATTATTGCAGAAAATAAGCTCTGTGACCAACATAAGTGATTATTGCACATTGTTCATTATATTGTGCACAAATGAACACAATTTCTGAATTTTAAAGCCTTAATACAATCACCAGAGGTAAAATGTTAAATAGGCTAATTGTAAAATAAAACATTAAACTATCTTGAATTTGTGTTAACCACAGACCTTGTTTCAGGCATTTAACCAAAAACCCATTGGGTCTCATTCACTAAGCATGCCTACGCACAAATTTGTGCGTGAAATGTTTGTACGAACGATTCTAAGAACAAATCACAATTCACCAAAGATTTCGTAATTTTTTTTTTCTAAATTTACGAAAAAATATAGGAACAACGGAAACCACATGTACGCAAAAAGAACTTACTCTGTATGGCTTTGTAATCTTGTTAAGAAGTTATATTTCATCCTAACATGACTATAATTACATTCAAGTATATTGCATTAATTGTATTATATAATCCATATATAAAATTATTAAATAATACAATTTAATTTCATCTTAAATACATTCGATCATATACAGTTAAAGAGTAAGAAAAGCTGCGTTATAGCTTCAGCTGCTAGGTTTCTCTGAATAACGCAGATATACGCGTATGTACAGCTGCTAATGAGAGCTCTGTAATCTGGGTCTTTATAAAAGGTGTTTATTGTGAGAACTGGTGAGAATGGCACACTTGGCATTGCTTGGATCTGGGCGAAAACGCGTCTGCGAACAGCGGAAAGTTTGACGAGAGTGGCGAAAGACTGTAAGGAAAGCGTGTGCGGAAAGCCTTTATATGGAGATGGTGTGGGCGTGTTTTATGCAAATGACTAACCTTGTGCACGCAGCCGCTCATTTAGAATACTCCAAATTCACTAACATCAGAACGAGGTTAAGAACAAATTCATGTGCGTGAGATTTTTCGTGAGAAGTTCTCCTGTGCGTACAAATACGAAAGAATCCACGCAATTATTAGTGAATGAGACCCATTGACTTCGGGCCGATGGAACAGGAAGTGCAAAAATGCTATACACAGGTTTTCCTGCAACACTGGATATGAGCTGTAATATGAAGAACACATTTCTGCACTAGTAGTATCATCAAATGGAACTGCAAAAACCATTATTGTTTCCTTACAGTACTGTGCTAAACTTTATTAGAGGTAGCCCTGCCCCAAATGCATGCTGTTGGGCGGTGGACTTGCAGTGTACTTGTTGTCGCTGCTCATTAAACTGTGTCAGGAAAAAGTATTTTAACATCAGGTGCACGGTATTACGAAAACCTATACTAGTGCCCACACTCCTGTGGAATATAATGCACTTCGTATATGCTGTTTTGACTCTCCAAAATAGATGAGTGCATGTACCCTTCTTCACCATTGTAATTGTTTTAGTGTACACTTCTCTCCTCACGTCTGTGCTGTTCACTACCTGTCTCTGATGAGTGTAGTGTGCAGGCTGTGCAATAAAAGACTGTGGTAGCTCTAATTAGTAACGTGCAGTATCTTATAATAAAGTCTAAGCGGTTCCTCATTATGCGCTCTTGGAGCTTGATTAAAATGTCAAGGTTTAGTGAGGACAGATTTGGCCAGAGGGTCTTTATTTTTGTGTGTGTATGTGCTTTGTAGTAGTCAGTAAATATCTGTGCTTCAGTTTGTTTCCTGGCTTTTAATTGCTGGCACCAGCTGTAGTTGTTTCAATGAATTTTTAACAGAAACAAAGCTACTGTTTGCCCTTCCCAGCAGCTCTGTAGTTTGATGTGGGCATTGTTTCTGTTGTATCAGCAGTTGTGGTGACTGCCCCCTACCTACAGTATGTTAGTTAGTGGCCATTTAATTTTTTTTTTTTTTCTTTTTTTTTCTTTTTTTTCCCTTTAATAGCCAGTCAGTGTCTTAAGCTGGATCTGAAACCCTAAATTACTTTCTTGTTGCACAGCCTCCAGAGGTATGTTAATATTTAGATTTTTTTTAAGTGGGTCATTACATGACATGTGGACATATGGACATATACGTATACGATGCCTTTATGACATTTTTTTTTGGATCTTTTAGGTTTTAGAGGAATGGACTTTAACTTAAATGGAGGGACAGAAATCTCTCAGGTTTCATTAAAAAAAATCTTAATTTGTGTTTGGAAGTTAAATGAAACGACATGAGGGTGAGTACATGATGAAAGAATTAATTTTTGGGTGAATTATACCTTATAAATACAGTTAGCGGAACCTTGGATACACACGCACCCTTGGACTTAATTTTCTTTTGCGCTTAAACGGACACGTGCACGCAAAATGAAGCAATTGAGGAAGGAAAGGATGCGTGTCATTTATATTAGGTCTGTGCATTCGTCTTAAAGGGACAGCAGCCTTGTATACCCGCAGCTGTTTGTGTCACCAATGGTGATCAAACAACAAAAGAGAAAGAGAAAATGACTTTTGTAGCTTTAACAAAGATGAAATTAATTAATTATATTAGTTATATTTCATTTATACAGTGAAGACTGTTATTTTACATTTGATTATTCAATTTCTATACCTGAATACTGTTAGATTTACCTGAAAAACATAAAGCATTGCTTATTTCAATATTATCTTTCTTTTGTTGTATTTATCTATGCTTGTAATTTGTTTTTTTTCTATGCAGATTCACTCCCCCACAAAATCACCCCAATTATTCTAGAATGATTAATTCTTTTCAAATAGAGCTATTCAAATCATCTGGTGAAATTGTTTTTATATTGTAATATATATAGCAGAAAAACTAAATATCGCAAATGTACGTTTTTTTTTTTCCAATATCGTGCAGCTGGGCTCCGTACATTTATATATTTTCCATACTTCCAATTTATTATGTTACATTTAGTGCTGTCAAATCGATTAATCACAATTAATCGCATCCAAAATAAAAGTTTGTGTTTACATATGTGTGCGTGTACTGTTTATTATATATATATAAATACACACGCATGCTTATATTTAAGAAAAAAAAAAAATTTATATATAAAATATTTGTATTTATATATAATATAAATGATATAAATATATATACAGTATATACATGCAAATATTTCTTAAATATATACATGTATGTTTATTTATATATACATAATTATACAGTTTTATTATATTTTATTATATTAATTACATTATATTAAATCATATTAATTATTATATTATATTACATTACATTATTTTATTAACAAATTCAAAATGTATAATATATTAGTTGTAATGTGATTTGTTAATGTGAACAACATTAACAAAGATTATTAAATACGGTAACAAATGTAGGTCTATTGCTCATTGTAAGTTCATGTTAATACATTTATCTAATGTTAACAAATGAGACCTTATTGTAAAGTGTTACCTATATTAATTATATTATATTAATTATATTATATTATATTATATTAATTAAATATAAAGTCTGAGATGGGAGAGATGTTTCTGATAAACCAAACCTCTCTTTTCTGTAGTACTTTATCAGTCAGGTTATTTCTCTTCTGTGGTTCTTTTTTCCTTTCTCTTTTCAGGCCTAAATTACTGCAGGTTTGTATATGGTTAATCGGTACATGAAGGAGTGTTTCTATTGCATTGTAATCAGGGCTGATTTAAATTGCAGGCAGCTGAGGCTGATGTGAGGGGGGTCTCTGTGCTTTTATAAGACACTTAGAGTCTGTGTATCAGACTCAGTGCTGTAGATCCCGTGTGCTAAATGGCATTTATTCAGCCGGTTAGTCTGGGAAAACATATGGTGCCATTTGGAGCATCAGACTGTGGCATGCTGTTCCTCCTTAATTAGAGCAGGCCAGCTAGTGAGTGCCACACTTAGCACTCTGTCAATTTCTCATGCACCATGCAGACTCATAGAGGTCACACACTATTACACTAACTTCACTGACTTACACCACACACTGAATGGACAGGGAACTGTGATTGTTGTGTCCGTGTAGGTGTTTGAGTGCATCATTAGGAGGAAGGTTCGGTTTCTGCCGTATGTTGGTGATTGGCCAGTCATCTGGGAGATACTTACAGAGAGAGAGAGAGAGAGAGAGGAAGAGCAGGTTGGCAGCACTGCAGGTTGTCTCTGTTAGGAGTCACTGCTGGGATTTCACTCTACTGAAGTCATTTAACTTAAAAACACACACTATAGATTCTTTTATAAACAATGAGCCGCCCCACTCTCCTCTCTCTTTCATCGCTCTTCTCAGATTATTTACCTCACCCGTTTTAGAATAAAGACCATATGGCTGTCCTATTTCATTTAAACATTTTGCCATCAGTATGCTGATCAAAAATCAGCTGACCAACAATGAAAATGATGTAAACGGTAACAAATCTCTGTTGGTGTCTCTTGGGTGCTTTCACACTAGAGCTTTTGGAGCGAACCAGAGTCAGTTTGTCACCATAGTTTAGTTATTTTAGTTGGTGTTGAAGTGTTCATCTTAACTTGAAGAGGTGGTCTGGTGTTTGTTTTGTATGAGCTGTGGTATTATTCATTGTTGGTGTGAATGTGAGCCGCCCCAAATCACAAAAGTTAATCGCTATTGATAATGTAACATGATGTATAATCTTTGCATGCTTCTGGTCACATTTAGTATATTGTAATGCATTTCCCATAACTATTTGTTTATAAATAACCCTTGCAAAGCAGCTCGCACCCCTTGCATTTCTTGAGATTATATACTGTACACATAATATACTGTGTATACACTGATCAGGCATAACATTATGACCAGGTGAAGTGAATAACACTCAGCACCTGTTAGTGGGTGGGATATATTAGGCAGCAAATGAACATTTTGTCCTCAAAGTTTATGTGTTAGAAGCAGTTAAAATGGGCAAGCGTAAGGATTTGAGCGAGTTTGACAAGGGTCAAATTGTGATGCTAGATGACTGGGTCAGAGCATCTCCAAAACTGCAGCTCTTGGGGTGTTCCCGGTCTGCAGTGGTCAGTATCTATCAAAAGTGGTCCAAGGAAGGAACAGTGGTGAACCGGCGACAGGGTCATGGTCGGCCACGACTCATTGATGCACGTGGGGAGTGAAGGCTGGCCCATGTGGTCCGATCAAACAGACGAGCTACTGTAGCTCAAATTGCTAAAGAAGTTAATGCTGGTTCTGATAGAAAGGTGTCCGAATACACAGTGCGTCACAGTTTGTTGCGTATGGGGCTGCATAGCCGCAGACAGGTCAGGGTGCCCATGCTGACCCCTGTCCACCGCCACACTGGACCGCGGAGCAATGGAAGAAGGTGGCCTGGTCTGATGAATCATGTTTTCTTTTACATCACATGGATGTAAAAGAAAATGTGTTCCCCGCTTACCTGGGGAAAACATGGCACCAGGATGCACTATGGGAAGAAGGCAAGCCGGCGCAGGCAGTGTGATGCTTTTGGCAATGTTCTGCTGGGAAACCTTGGGTCCTGCCATCCATGTGGATGCTACTTTGACACGTACCACCTACCTAAACATTGTTGCAGACCATGTACACCCTTTCATGTAAACGGTATTCCCTGGTGGCTGTGGTCTCTTTCAGCAGGATAATGTGCCCTGCCACAAAGCAAAAATGGTTCAGGAATGGTTTGAGGAGCACAACAACGAGTTTGAGGTGTTGACTTGGCCTCCAAATTCCCCAGATCTCAATCCAATCAAGCATCTGTGGGATGTGCTGAACAAACAAGTCAGATCCATGAAGGCCCCACCTCGCAACTTACAGGACTTAAAGGATCTGTTGCTAACATCTTGGTGCCAGATACCACAGCACACCTTCAGGGATCTAGTGGAGTCCATGTCCATGATCAGGGCTGTTCGTACTGCAGTCCAAAAGTACAATGTGAAAAGCGGGAAATCACTTTTAGGTTTGAATCAAACAGTTGAACCAAATGTGAAAACAGCCTTAAATTACAGATTAACCACTTTTTTCTGTATCTTGTTATTTCTAATAATGCTCCAAACATCACCAAGAACCCTCAAAACCTGCCGCATATTTTGTAATCTTTCTCTCTCTTTTTGACTCTTTACGCCCAAATTGCCCATATAAGAGTGTGAAAAAGCAAGCGGTCAAATTAGCATATGCTCCATTTATATTTCAGCAGCATTTAAAACGCATATCTTCAGTCGTGAATTATGCATACTGTACAGGGAGGGTCTTGTCTCGGAGCCACCTGGGAACCTAGTCTGATTTATTTATGTATTTATATATTTACTTTTTGAAAAAAATGAAATTAATTATTTAATCAGTTATTTTCATTTCATATGGTGTTGTTATTATTGTTACTATTGTTTTTTTTTTTTTTTAGGAAAAGCCGTGAAGTGGTATGCCTATAAATAAAGTAATGTATAGCATGATCTTAGTAGGGACACAAAACTCTTATTAGCATGAAGAGAGAAACGGCACAAGTTTGAGGGTTCAAAAGAATTCAGATTTCAGTCGAACTGTTCTTTATTTTTTAATATCGTCACTGCATCACATGCGTACGTTTGAGCATGTATGCGTTTGCGTTTTTATCTTTGTGAGTATGAATCATTGCCAGTGATGGTGGAGTGAATAATTCAGATCCTCATGTCCTGTGGAATGTGGCGTAAGCAGCATTTGATTGTCAGAGGATGGAGATTATGTAATAGTAAACATAGCTTAAAAGACATTTATTATGGACAAGCCTTTTCAAAACGCTCACAGATGCAAATACACCACAGATCAGTTTAAATATGCAGCGCACACTCCTGCAAAAATATCTGAATGAGTTTGAGATGTTTATGTACATATTATCTTGCTTGGGTAAATTGGATGAGAAGCGTTCGGTCAGGGGGGGATGGAATAAGTAAGGATATGTTTTATGTATCAGTGAATATCCTCTGAAGCTTGTGTTCATTACAGACTAAATCATGCCATCAAAGCCCCGCTGTGAAGCATTGTCACAATGTGATATAGAGACTGCTTTTAATTCATACTCTATATGTCGCTTGGCTGTTTTTCTCCTATTAGCGGCTGTATTTGTTTAGCGTGCCGTAATGCTGTTCACACATTAAGCATCAGTCTAAATTGAAATTAATAGCTGCTTTGTTAGCGACACAGTTGTGAGCTTCCTCATGATGATAAGCTGCGGTCTGTACTCATCTCATAAACAGCACTTTCAGACACATGTTGGCCCGGGGCGCTCATAACTGCTTTGTATCACCATTTATTGCACCTTTAATAAGTATTTAATAGAGTGTAGTGAGGTAGGAGTGAGAAGAGTAACCTTTCCTAATGGGAGCTGGGAATTGGACCAGGTATCACGTTTTTTTCTTTCCCAAGCGTCTAGTTAGCGAACGCTATATTTAGCCCAGTGTTGTTGGCCCATCCTGCGAGTCAGTAATTTTTATTCTCTGGCATGAAACGTTTGGCTTTTAAAGCTCTTTACTAGAAAGGTGTATTGGAGCCATGCTGTTAGATTGGAATTTGGTTTTTAACTGCAGAACAGAATAGCTATACAAATTATTGGTGGAACTTTAAAGGTTAGTATGGTTTTCCTGTGGGAAGATGATCTTGACCGCATCTATTCGGCTCTTTGTTTTTGAACTTTAAATATGCTATCGATTTGTTGTTCTTGATTTTACTGCCTTGCTTTAAAGTATTTGTTCTTGTGCCAGAACTAATCTGTCCTCCATGTTCTAATGGCTAGAATGAGTTACTGAATAAATTACTTTCTGTTCAAGTACAATGTCTTCTTTGTTGGATGAGATTGTGTTTGTCGAGAGGAGCGGTGGCTTCCTTTTCCAAGAGCACGTTTTCAATCCTGTACACAAAAGTCAGACATTTTCTTATTATCTCTTATTAAAGTTACCTCTGGGTCTGGATATCTAATTTTGCTCGCTAACTCACTTTCTCCAAATACCAATTTGACCTCCCTTTTATTATTACTTCCCTCGTTCTTTCTGCCTTGTTTTCCACTCTTACTCCCTCTGTAAAGAATAAAGGTATTAATCTTTTATGTTTTGGAAAAATCAGACGACTGCTATTTGCGGGACCTCCTGTGCGGTTCAGGTTGGTGCTCTGGCGTGAGGAGAGAGAGACACCAAATTGCAGAGTAAATCAATACGTTGCTGTAATGTTAGGCGATCTGCTTTCAAAGGGCAGCATTGAAATTTGTAAGCCGTGGTTTTGATCTCTTTTCCATTCCACTTCAGCTCTTCTTGTTATCATAGTTGCTGTTGTTTGTATGTTATTTTAGCTTCTTTTCCAAGTAGCTATTTTGCAATTTGGACAGAAATACAATTAAAGGCCCATCTGGATGTAATGGCACTAACAGCAGACAGATGGATGACTCTATTGAAGCCATACCTCGGCTTTGGCAGGTCTAGGCCCCAGTAATGTACGTCTGTAAATCGGGATCTTTCAGATTTGGGTAGTGTAAACTGTTGAAGGAGCTATCGGAGAACCAAAGGATGGGTTTTTAAGTGCTTAAGACAGTACGTGTGTTTGTGCCAAACATTATGCCCTGAGCTATTACAGCTCGAGATCATGGCAGCAAGCAGTGTTCATTTTTGAATGTGCTTTAAATTTGGTCAATAATTTGTCACATCCTATTTATTGATTTTAGTCAGTGCAAAATTAAACCAACATACACATTCTGGCTTGGCTCAATTTTGCATTCAAATCATTTTGTGCAGATACAATTTGTAATATTACATTTATGTTTTGTATGCACTACCGTTCAAATGTTTGAGGTCGGTAAGATTTTTTTGTTTTTGTCTTTGATAGAAGACATTTGTTGTTTATGCATTTATTTGTTAAAAAATAATAAACCATAAAAACTAATATTGTGAAATATTATTATACTTTATAATAACTGTTAAAATTTAATTTATTCCTATGATAGCAAAGCTAAATTTTCAGCATCATTACTCCAGTCTTCCGTGTCACATGATCCTTCAGAAATCATTGTAATATGATGACTTGGTGCTCAAAAACATTTATTATTATCACAGTTGAAAACAGTTGTGCTGCATATTTTTGTGAAACCTGTTACATTGTTCTGTTTTCTTAATGAATAGAAAGTTCAAAAGAAAAGCATGCATATGAAATATAAAATATTTTGTATAATATTTTGTCTTTACATATTTATGTCTCACTTTTGATCAATTTAATTCATCCTTGCTGAATAAATGTATAAATTTCTTAAAAAAAAAAATTTAAAAAAATGCCGACCCCAAACTTTTGAACATTTGAATCAATTTTAAAAATCCAACAACCCAAATGTTTTTGTCAGTAATTTCATTGATGAGATTAACATTGCATGCAAAATATCGGTAACACTTTGTTTGTATTTACTATAGTAATAACTATAAATTATGCATAATTACATGCAACTAACCCTTAAACCAAACCCTAATCCTACCCTAACTCTATAGTAAGTACATGTAGTTAATTAATATTACTCAGTATTAAATGTCTAATTACACTGTAACAGGGACACATTCAAATAAAGTGTAACCAAAATATCTAATGAATGTGATTATAGTATCAGTCCACTTAAGAAGAAAATGTAATCATCAACTTTTATCACAAAGTGCTTTCCATCCTAAATGTACATGCACACTATCAGTGACAGGTTAATCACAGGTTATGGATTTGACTGACTACCTGCACTTCTTGTTTTGTGCTAAATCTCCTAGTCAGAGAGACAGGCATCTCACGTTTCTCCCCGACTGTCTTCAGGGTGATTGATTGTACTGTGAGAATGAGGAAAGACCTGGACTACATTTAAACACACTTCTCTATCTCTATCTCTCTTTTTCTCCTAGAGCATGCAAGTACAAACATCTCTGACATCCTTTATTAGCTAGAAACAAACCCTGGAGGCTTGGGCCAAACGGGAAATATAGGAAAATTGAGCTGCTTTGAACCGAGGTGTTTTTGATAACTACTTGGTATGCTTCCTGAAGGGTAACCTGTAGGCTTGGCTTCTTCAAACCCTAATCCCTTTGATTAGGTGCCAAGCCAGATAACGCGCTCTTCCCCTTTCTCTCGTCTCACTCCCGATCTCTCTGTTTTTCTCTCCATCTGAAGGCCTGACCTACTCCTCCTCATCTATCCTTTGAAATTGTTCTTGCCCAGACTCTCTCCGTATAGGTGGACAGGCACATAGACCTCATTAAGACCCTGATCAGAAGTTTGGGTTTTAATGACGCCCTCCCACACAAAGAAACACATTGCTTCTCTCACTCCTGTTCAGGGTCACCGTGGCCTGCTCCTCCTCCCGTACACCCTGTGATGCCTGCATACTAACCTCTGCCTGGCATAACCCTTGGTGCTTCTGCCAGACTACTGTTTCTCTGGATTACCGCATCTTAAGGAGTTGCTCGTTGACTGGCTGATGGGGTCATAGTGACAGTTGCTAGCGGATACAAGCTGAAGCCTTCAAGTCGGCCGGATAAGGCTCTGCAGATTCCATCCCAGTGCTTGTTATCCAGCTCAGACCCTGGGCTCAACCTTTGTAAACAGCCACCGGTTACCTAATCACCTCCTAATAGCTCTCAGCTTTGCCACTGAGCTATTTGACCAGAATGTGGCACAGCCCCCCATAATCCTGTCAGAGTCCATTGAGAAGACCCGCTCTACTCCAGTATTCAAAAATGCAAACTTCTGCAAAATGACAGGATAAAGGAAAGACAGACTGTCCAGCTGACACTCAAACAGCAATAGGCAACCTCCACTGAATTAATCCATAAAACCCCCAAACCCCTCTTACAGTATTAGAGCTCATTTCTGTCCAGTTCATGTTACCCAACCCTGTTCCTCGATTGAATTTAGTCCATCACCAACAGTCTCAAACCCTAGTCCCAGTAGACCCCGGTTCCAGTAATCCTCCAATTTCATCAGTAGCTTCCGGCTCGTTGTCAAACCCACATCCCTAAAGCGCCTCTCACTTTGCTTTCTTATGTGTGCCACTCTAAAAACACTTATGTCAGTCTCCAGAGGTTTCAAAAGACATTTTCTTCACAGTAGTTTGTCAAATATTTGTCAAATGTTTCATCAATTTAAATCTATTAGAACATCATTTTCAGGCATTTCTATTAATCTAAATAACGTATTTATATAGTTTCATATTTGACTGTAAAACGTTGATATTTGTTTACTGACTGTATTTTTAGTTTAGGGCTGAGTATCGATTCTAATTAGTTAATTACTTTTGAATTGAGATATGCACGTTATTTTTTTACGTAAGAGCAGGCATGGACATTTTTTTTTCCTTGAATGTGCAATATCAGCTGCTTCCAGCTATATTAGCTATACAAAAACAGTGCATTATGCTTGATGATGCTAACATTTTTCATATTTTTAAAACATATCTTGTTTTAAATGTTATCGTAATCATGAATACTGGTTTGTAGCACAAATAGTCTTATTGTATGTATTCTTCTAGTTATTTACCTATAGCGGCTAATGAATCTGAAGTCTTGAACATTCACAGGAATTTACATGTTGAAAAATAAGGTGAATATTTCATTTATAATGACTAATTCAAACCAGAATCTTTGTGTTATCAGTAAAAAAAACTGCTCATAAGAGTAATTTATTTTGCTAATCAGGCTACACTGTTTTGATTCACTAAAAAGAATGACTCAAGAGAGACATTTTCTATTTATGTGTATTTATTGTAACACCATTTATGTGTTAGAATAATTGTGAATACTTATTTGGGAATGTATTTCAACTTTAAGACCCTAAGAGAACCGCACAGTTTTGGCATATTGATTGCCACCAGTTGCTTCCCGGTTTTGTGGCTTGAAAACAAATTTAGCAATAGTGTTTCAAGTTAGCTTCCTAGAGGATCTGTTTCCTGTCACTGTTTCATTGAGCTGATAAACTCGTCAATTTTCTCTGTCTAACATAAGGTGTCCTTGGTTGTTTCCAAAGGGCCAAGGCTACCCAGTGTTCCCTGCTTAGTAGTTTTTTTTCCTTCTAACCAAAACCACTCGTGTTTGAGATACACCATCTCCAGTTACTCTTCCTTCATCCACATCAGATGTTTTGTAAGAGATCACAGCTGGCTCTTAACCATGTTTTATTTGCCTTTTTCCAGCAGCCGATTCAAGAAACAAAAGCCTCCTCAACAAAAGGCACGTCAGTGTTTTCAGTACTTCTGGTGGACTACTTGTGCTTTTCATTGACGTGACATGCATGAATTCTCAGGAGATGTTTCTTGTTAAGCAGACTGATCAAAACGCATCATCAGTGTGAACAGCTAAATCTGTAGTCTAGTGAAATTGTGATGCTAACAACTCTAGTATCTACAACCACTGTCAACCTTCTGATCAGAGCAGCATCATTTCTGAAGTTTCTTATGTGTTGAAGAAGTAGCAGTAAGTAAACTTTGATGGCCTAACATGGAGTTGACAGCCTGAAGGAAGGGTAAGCTCCTCAAAGTGGTTCCACCATGATCTATTAAACATAAAGGAACATTTTGTAGAGTTATTTATTTATTTCGTCCAAATTTTGTGATGCCAGAGCACAGGGTGTGGATAAGCATGTGTCACAGCTCTTTACAATCCCTTATGATGAAGTCCCGCCCTATCGTAGCTTAGCATTGGATAGTGCTAAAGCCTAGCCCCCAGCAGCCGGAGAGCACAGAGAGCTGCTGATATCCATGACTGGATTTGAGCAGGCAGGCCAGCCCAAGCCTTGTGCCGATCGCTTTTAGTCAGGGATGGAAAGCTGTCTTGAAAGGCTTGTTAATGGGAGGGAAGCCTCTGTAGCCGTGCATTCTTGAGCGTCTGTGTGTATGCGTGCTTGTCTGGAGGGGTCGGGGATGATTCTAGGCTAACAGACGTGGAAGATGGAACAACAGTGACCCCGAGCCATGCTACTGCTCTGAAGTTACTGTTAACTACCCCAGGAAACTTCTTCTCTTAGAACTCAGTGTTTGCTAACACTTTTTCACAGAAATTGAAAACTGCTCTTCCACCGGAATGTAAAAACAGATATAGTTTACATTTTTAGGTATTTGAAGTATGATTTCCTCATATAGTTGAAATGTGTTCTTATTTTCTCATGAGTATTGCTTACAGTTATTAGATGCTTTCAGTTTCAGTTGGTTAAATATTTTCGTATATATACAAACCTGATTCCAAAAAAGTTGGGACACTGTACAAATTGTGAATAAAAAAGGAATGCAGTAATTTACAAATCTCATAAACTTATATTTTATTCACAATAGAATATAGATAACATATCAAATGTTGAAAGTGAGACATTTTGAAATGTCATGCCAAATATTGGCTCATTTTGGATTTCATGAGAGCTACACATTCCAAAAAAGTTGGGACAGGTAGCAATAAGAGGCCGGAAAAGTTAAATGTACATATAAGGAACAGCTGGAGGACCAATTTGCAACTTATTAGGTCAATTGGCAACATGATTGGGTATAAAAACAGCCTCTCAGAGTGGCAGTGTCTCTCAGAAGTCAAGACGGGCAGAGGATCATCAATTCCCCCAATGCTGCGGTGAAAAATAGTGGAGCAATATCAGAAAGGAGTTTTTAGAGAAAAATTGCAAAGAGTTTGAAGTTATCATCATCTACAGTGCATAATATCATCCAAAGGTTCAGAGAATCTGGAACAATCTCTGTGCGTAAGGGTCAAGGCCGGAAAACCATACTGGATGCCCGTGATCTTCGGGCCCTTAGACGGCACTGCATCACATACAGGAATGCTACTGTAATGGAAATCACAACATGGGCTCAGGAATACTTCCAGAAAACATTGTCGGTGAACACAATCCACCGTGCCATTCACCGTTGCCGGCTAAAACTCTATAGGTCAAAAAAGAAGCCATATCTAAACATGATCCAGAAGCGCAGGCGTTTTCTCTGGGCCAAGGCTCATTTAAAATGGACTGTGGCAAAGTGGAAAACTGTTCTGTGGTCAGACGAATCAAAATTTGAAGTTCTTTTTGGAAAACTGGGACGCCATGTCATCTGGACTAAAGAGGACAAGGACAACCCAAGTTGTTATCAGCGCTCAGTTCAGAAGCCTGCATCTCTGATGGTATGGGGTTGCATGAGTGCGTGTGGCATGGGCAGCTTACACATCTGGAAAGGCACCATCAATGCTGAAAGGTATATCCAAGTTCTAGAACAACATATGCTCCCATCCAGACGTCGTCTCTTTCAGGGAAGACCTTGCATTTTCCAACATGACAATGCCAGACCACATACTGCATCAATTACAACATCATGGCTGCGTAGAAGAAGGATCCGGGTACTGAAATGGCCAGCCTGCAGTCCAGATCTTTCACCCATAGAAAACATTTGGCGCATCATAAAGAGGAAGATGCGACAAAGAAGACCTAAGACAGTTGAGCAACTAGAAGCCTGTATTAGACAAGAATGGGACAACATTCCTATTCCTAAACTTGAGCAACTTGTCTCCTCAGTCCCCAGACGTTTGCAGACTGTTATAAAAAGAAGAGGGGATGCCACACAGTGGTAAACATGGCCATGTCCCAACTTTTTTGAGATGTGTTGATGCCATGAAATTTAAAATCAACTTATTTTTCCCTTAAAATGATACATTTTCTCAGTTTAAACATTTGATATGTCATCTGTTGTATTCTGAATAAAATATTGAAATTTGGGTTTGTATGTATTTACAGTATCTATATGTGTGTAAAAATTAAAATTTAAATATAGAATAACAAAAAATGCACACATATAATGTTTACATTGTATTATTACATTCATTCATTTATTATTAAATGATATGGGGCTAAAACAAACTTTTGGCCACAACTGATAATGGCCGGTGACTTTTACTGCTGGCCATAAATATTTTTTACTGGCCATGGAACTGTTTTTGCAAAAACAACGAAATTTTAGATTCCACTGAAAATTCACAATTTTCAGGTACAGAAATTGAATAAAGTAGGTTAATCAAATGTAAAATAACACTGCATAGTCTTCACTGTATAAATTAAACATAGATTAATCCTTATTAAAGTTACAAAAGTTATTCAGTCAAGAGCAGTGAGTGTTTTTAACATTAAAGGATTAGTTCACTTCAAAATGAAAATTTCCTGATAATTTACTCGCCCCCATCTCATCCAAGATGTTCATGTCTTTCTTTCTTCAGTCGAAAAGAAATTAAGTTTTTTGAGGAAAACATTCCAGGATTTTTCTCCTCATAATGGTTTTCAATTGCAACCAGTGGGTTGAAGGTCCAAATCAATGCAGTTTTAAAGGGCTTCGAAGGGCTTCAGAGGGCCCTGCACGATCCCAGCCAAGGAATAGGGTCTTATCTAGCGAAACCATCGGTCATTTTCTAAAAAAAAATAAACATTTATATACTTTTTAACCTAAAATGCTCGACTTCGGTGTTCTGCTTTTGCATGACGTATGACGCCATCATGTCGGAAAGGTCACGCACGGGACGTACAGTGGGGAGAAAAAGTATTTTATACACTGCCGATTTTGCAGGTTTGCCCACTTATATAGCATGTAGAAGTCTGTAATTTTTATCATAGGTACTCTTCAACTGTGAGAGACGGAATCTAAAAAATCCAGAAAATCACATTGTATGATTTTTAAGTAATTAATTTGCATTTTATTGCATGACATAAGTATTTGATACATCAGAAAAGCAGAACTTAATATTTGGTACAGAAACCTTTGTTTGCAATTACAGAGATCATACGTTTCCTGTAGTTCTTGACCAGGTTTGCACACACTGCAGCAGGGATTTTGGCCCACTCCTCCATACAGACCTTCTCCAGATCCTTCAGGTTTCGGGGCTGTCGCTGGGCAATACGGACTTTCAGCTCCCTCCAAAGATTTTCTGTTGGGTTCAGGTCTGGAGACTGGCTAGGCCACTCCAGGACCTTGAGATGCTTCTTACGGAGCCACTCCTTAGTTGCCCTGGCTGTGTGTTTCAGGTCGTTGTCATGCTGGAAGACCCAGCCACGACCCATCTTCAATGCTTCCTCCTCTGGATCATCCAGATGGTCATTGGCAAACTTCAGACGGGCCTGGACATGCGCTGGCTTGAGCAGGGGGATCTTGCGTGCGCTGCAGGATTTTAATCCATGACGGCGTAGTGTGTTACTAATGGTTTTCTTTAAGACTCTGGTCCCAGCTCTCTTCAGGTCATTGACCAGGTCCTGCCGTGTAGTTCTGGGCTGATCCCACACCTTCCTCATGATCATTGATGCCCCACGAGGTGAGATCTTGCATGGTGCCCCAGACCGAGGGAGACTGACCGTCATCTTGAACTTCTTCCATTTTCTAATAATTGCGCCAACAGTTGTTGCCTTCTCACTAAGCTGCTTGCCTATTGTCCTGTAGCCCATCCCAGCCTTGTGCAGGTCTACAATTTTATCCCTGATGTCCTTACACAGCTCTCTGGTCTTGGCCATTGTGGAGAGGTTGGAGTCTGTTTGATTGAGTGTGTGGACAGGTGTCTTTTATACAGGTAACGAGTTCAAACAGGTGCAGTTAATACAGGTAATGAGTGGAGAACAGGAGGGCTTCTTAAAGAAAAACTAACAGGTCTGTGAGAGCCGGAATTCTTACTGGTTGGTAGGTGATCAAATACTTATGTCATGCAATAAAATGCAAATTAATTATTTAAAAATCATACAATGTGATTTTCTGGATTTTTAGATTCCGTCTCTCACAGTTGAAGTGTACCTATGATAAAAATTATAGACCTCTACATGCTTTGTAAGTGGGAAAACCTGCAAAATCGGCAATGTATCAAATACTTGTTCTCCCCACTGTACGTGGAAATACCGACCCAGTGTTAAAACGAACGTGCAAAGACTAAATCAAACGCCCTTTACAAAAATAAAGGTAAAACAACAATCTTGGATGAGATGGGGGTGAGTAAATTATCAGGAAATTTTCATTTTGAAGTGAACTAATCCTTTAAAAATGCAGAAAGCAGCAGGTATATTAGGCTGCTGTCACTTTAAGACCAAATGCACAGATCCATTATACTGATACATTCTGTACACATGCGTTTTCTTTCTCAACTGTTTACATGAGACAAAATTTACAAAAGACATTAAAGAGAGCTCATTTTAGTATTCTCATACTGTCTGATACGCGCCTTTCATGGGCGCTTCGGATGTTTAAACTTAGCACAAAGTGTGCGAGTAATGAATTGAGTTCCCTTTCGCATCTTCTTGCACTTGAATATTTAATTTGGCATGGCTTAAACTTTTTCGTGATGATGCAGCACTGGCCCGTCAACGGTCCCGGGCATTGTTCATGTTTGTTCACGTTCATGTTCTCACAACATTGTATTGTTAAAATAAATAAAAATTTTACCAAATGTTAACACCATTTCATATAATCTAAATATTTTTTTTTTTTACCTGCATTTGTCGCTAACACTTTATTTTACAGAGTCCTTGTTACATGTACTTACCATAGTAATAACAGTAAATTATGCCTAATTACATGCAACTAACCCTCAACCAAACCCTAATCCTACCCTAACCCTATAGTAAGTACATGTTGTTAATTAATACTTAAATATATAATTACACTGTAACAATGACACCTTGAAGTGTAACCATACATTTTTATTAATATTTATAAAATGAATATAAAAAATTGTTTATTATTTATTTTCATTTATTTGGTTGATAAGTAATCATGTAATATGGGATCATGTACATTAAAGCCTCATTAGTCTTTCAGGGTGATTCAAGATGTCTTTGGTTTGCATTAGAAACATGATCATCCTGTTTTATTTTGATTTTTTTTTTTTGTGCTTCAGACTGTACATTGTCAATCATGTCTAAACCACTGACACTGTCTTAACATGTACATTTGTAACATGTGACAAACAGGGCTTTTGGTATGTTCAAAATGAATTTTGTACATGGTTGTGCACACGTGTGCATTTGTGCATTGAGCTTGTGTTTCACTTTGTCCTCAGTTTTTCATAAAATAGTCTTGAACATGAGAGAGACAAATTGCAGCTCAGTTATCTGCAGGTGTGAGGAGTGTTCTCTAGTCTATAGCTCTGGGCAATGGAGTATATGTTTGAATCTACAGGTAAAGGTGTGTTTGCTCGGAGAGGAATGCATGGCAGATCATAGCATCTCCCCACACAGAGAGAGAAAGAAAACGAGCGAGTTGACCGAGTAGGCCCAACGTGTACAAACCGTCCCCATTAGCTAGGGAGGAAAGAATCAGTTCGCCCAGGACATGGAAAGACAGATGTGGAGGAGGAGAAGGAAGAATGTGGGAGGTCAAAGAGACAGAGAAAGAGAAAATGAGAGTGGAAGTGAGGGTGTAGAGGGTCACGGCTGGAAAAAAAAAGAAAGAAAGAGTGAGAGTGAATTAGGTGACTGCCACACTGTATTTTGGACAGTGAGAGTCTGACACGTTCTGCTAGAGGCCATGACATGTTACATGTCCGCCACAGGCACTGCTCCGGTAATTATGTGATTACAGATGAAATACAGCCTGTGTCACAGATGGTGGAACAGGTTTTAGCAGGCTTTTTTGATGCTCTCAAACCTGATAACTCTTTGACACTAACATATATCTGTATACTGACAGTGAATATGCTTTCAGATCTGAGAGGTCATACGTTACTGATAAAGTCATGGAGAGGAAAATGCATCAGGTGACTGCATCGGACAGGAATGAGGGTCTGGATAGTGTGAAAGGCCCCTCGTACACATCTCTCCTGCATCGAAAGTGGTGAAGGTGCGCACACACGGCCACGTCTAAGAGGAGAACATGTTTGTGCGTGTAGGTTAAGAACGATGGATGGATGGTGCATTGCACACTTTAGTTTATTTTCAATTGCAGCTTACAATTTTTCACGGTCATATGATTCCCCTTATCAAAATAATCCAATGCCGGCTGGCTGTGCTGGCCTCCTTTCATTCGAGGTTTGTTTCAGAAAAGGTTGCTATTATAGCCAAATGGGTTGTGTGCTTCTCCAAACACGGCAAACATTAAGCCAAGCTCCGGTTTCAGTGCTGCTCTTTAATGAGAGACTCAAGCAGCAAGGGGGAGAATGGAAGATCAGTTGTATTACATGTGGTTTTACCCCTTCAAACACCCATTCTTTCATTCTGTCATTCTTTTTGGTTTTCTTTCACTTTTCTTTTCCTTTCTCCCCTGGGAGATATGTGTTTATTTGGTTTACCAATGAATTATCAGCTGTAAGAGCAGTTTTTAATAGTGTGGATGGGCACAGTCACAAGACTAGAGCTGCACTTTGTTGGTTTTTAGCATGTGGAGCTGCTGACTCATTTTTGGCCTTTTATTCTGGCTCCAGTTGTGGTTGTTGGATCTTTGAACATTTCATAGGTACTGGATGCATGTTTTTGGATTATCAATGGATGCAAGTTGTCTATTGTATTGTATTAGTAGTGTGATTATGTTTGTATGTTCATAAATACCATTAAACAGGCCAATAGTATTTGATGTAGTTGTCAAGTCTAACGTCTTTTTAGGTGGTCTTGAGTCTTATTATTTTGTCACAAGTCCATGTTTCCGTAGTCTAAAATCCCTTTTACTAATCCTTTTCTATATACTTCAGTTTTGTTTTAGAACAATCAATATGGTTTTTAATGTTTTCCACAAGGTCCATGGCAAATTTCAGAAAGATAATGCCAAAAATATTTATTGTGAAAATTGTGTGCTTTATAAAAAAAATCATTTTGAATTTTTATAATTATTTTGAATTAATAATAATATTTTTCAGGTTATATTTTAATACAATGACAACTTTTCTTATGATACTCAATAGGTAGTATTTTTGTTTTGTTAGACCTGACTTGTGCTGTTCATATCTCTCTAAATTGATGTCTAAATTATAAGTCTCAAGTTGTTGTTTTTGTTGTTGTTGTTTTAAATGGGTTGGTTCACCTCCTAATAAAAATGGTCATCATTTACTCGCCCTCATGTTGTTTCAAACATGTATGATGTTTTGTTTCAACCAAATGTTTCAACTGTTTGTGGTCAGCCGACAACAAAAAACAACACTGGACCCCATTTACTTTCACTGTATGGATGAAAAACACTTTATCAGAAAAATACTGAGAGATATTCTTCCACAAAAGAAAGCAAGTCATACAGATTTAAATGACATGAGATGACATGAATTTTAATTTTGGGGTGAACAACTCCTTTAAGTATGACTCACTTCTACCAATGAGTCAAGTCTAGTCTAGTTCAGGACCAAACAAATAACCAAACTGTCTATACATTTCATCCAGGCCTAATGTTTTAGTTACTGATCCATGCAGCTACACTCTTAAAAAATAAAGGTCCTTTATTGGCATTCATGGTTCCATGAAGTTCCTTAAACATCCATGGGACCTTTTAATTTGACAAAAGGTTATTTATAGTGGGAAAAGTTTCTTTAGCTTATTAAAATGCTCTTCTATGGTTATTCTATGTTATCACTGCGAAACCCCCTTTTTGGATCCTTTATTTTTAAGAGTGTAGGTGAAGTGTCCATCGGCGTCCCCTCTCACACTTCCTTTCAGTCCTCAGAGTAACTGTTCAGTGTCATTTGGTCATGAGCCTGTCATGCGGCTCAGATGAACCCTTTCCTCACTGCCTCGATATCTCTCCTTTTTGTAGTCAGAAGCAGGTGTTTCTTCTCACCCTGAAGCGAGTGTTTGTTTAATGGTTTATATATTCTTCTTCTGCCTGCCTGATTACTGGGGCGGTGAATTGGGTTTGAAACATTCACCATGAACTGTTTGAACTTGAAAGCTAATCCCCCCACCCCCCTTCTGGCCCTGTCTTACCGAAAAGCGTGAGCACGCGCACACGTACGCACCACGGAGCTGTCTAATAGCATTCGTTATCTACACATTATTGCTTATTACTGTATAGCTTGACATGGCTGTCGTAGAAAACACCACGGCAGAATTTCTGATGAACGGGAGCCTTCATTGTTTATTACTACAACACACATACTGCAATGCTAATGCCGGGGGTTGACGGGGGATATGCACACCTTTGAAGCGCTCACATACACATATATCCATGAATGAGAAGCATTCATTTAAATGGATTACATCTAGAATTTTTGTGTGAATTCACCTCCTTTACCAGCAGGTGTCGTCGGGCTAATGGAAAGTAAAGCTGCTCTTTCTCTATCTTTTTCACACACATATGTTCACATACCCACGCACAGGTGCACACATAAAGCTGGAGGGGACAGATAAAGGGTGGAGCGCTTGTGCAACGGGCAGGTGAGTTACTGCGTCGGTGTCAGTGAGCGCATCTCACCTGTGAAAAATCTTCCAGCCTCGGGTGACTGTCATATACAGATGTACTACCTCGGTTCCCATCATTACGGGCCGTGTCGGATCAGGACTGGATAATCACGCCTCCTGCTCTGACATGCAGAGGCCCAGAGCTGCTGTCTTTGTTAATGACTAACCTGACTAGCGTTTGATGTAGCTGAGCATCGACATTAGCGTAGACTAATTTACTCCACCGATGCGGTATCTGGACTCACAGCACGCTTTCCTCCGGGCCGCCTCAGACTGTTATTAAGAGATGAGAGAGGTGTGTTTAAGTCGATCTCTCCCTCTCCTTCCCTCACTCTCTCCATTTGTCATGTTTGATGATCTAAGTTGAGATAGTGTTTGAGGAGTTCGTATGAGAGAGGTCTTTTGTAATGAGTGGAACGGCTGAAAGGCCTGCAGGTGATTCTAAATTACCCTTTATTCTGTAAGTCTGCATGATTTACAGTCAAAAGAATAACATGCCATTCTGATGAATGAACAAGCAAGTGTAAAAATGGTCCAATTTCGCCATAAAACTGCGGCGAGCTTTATTGGGAACGCGACATGTGCGAATCCGTACTGTAGCATTCCGATTTTGCACTAGCGAACTCTCTGAAGGCAGCCTCGTGTGCTTGGAGAGAAACGGCTCTGAGTAGTTTGAAGTTGTAGAACAGACATTTGTGAAGATCATGAATAGTAACAGCTGTTTTTGGCACTGTTGGATCAGTGTTCTCATTTTGACTGGGTTGCATTATCTCCGGAGAGCAGAATTTAGGATGGCTACCAGCTACAGCTCCGGGATTTCTCGGCTTACCCCGGCGCTGCTTCGCATCTTCACTTAAGGCGAAATGATCCTGCAATTATGTAAACTCATTTTCCAACACACACACACACAAAAAGAAAGGCATTAATATATGCCTTCACCTCCAGCCAGTGTTTTATATGCTAATGTAAGTTAGTTTGCAGCAGAAAAAGGAGGTGTTTTATCACAGGGGCTTTTGACTGGGCCTGAAAACGGATCCGTATGTAGAATTAGATTAGAGACAATGTGGAACTCGCGGGAGCAGCCTGGACCGGAGCTTGATGCACGTAGCAGTAGATGCAGGTCCCACCTCTCTGCTGGCTGCTTGTGTGTGAGCCGCTGCAGTGTTTGTCTAAGTCATAATGAACTCTAATAAGCTGAATAAATCATGCTGACTGTGTTGAGCTCTAAAGGTACAAGCTGGCATTGATGGAGGGCCCAACCGGTGGGGATAGCTTCTGTGAGGAACAGGCAGTAAATACAACTCCGGCATTCATTCCCCTTCATGTTATTGTTCTTCCAAGTCAAATTCAGCAAGGTGTTACAATAATGAAAGATTTTCATGGGTTGAAATCTCTATGGCAGATCGTAAAGTCCAAACAACCAATAGAGTGTTTAGAAACTATTTTGCTCACAAATGGATAATACAATTGATTGATCGATTGGTCGGCCGGTCGGTAGGTATTAAATGCTCAGGCTTTTACTTAGAACTAAGGCTGCGCAATCATAGGTTAAGGTAAATTGTTCAGTATGCACATTACTTTATGTATCTTTTAAGTTTGTTTAAATGTATGTTCAAAGATATAAGTGTGATAAATGATTACTGTGTATTTGTGAGATGTATGTCTGTAATGTGTATGAAGTTTGTGGGTATGCCTCTTTAAGAACCATGCTTTTATATTGTTTGGAAATATTATTATTTTTTCTTTCTGGAAATTATTGGTAAAGCTACAAATGCAGTTAAATGCAAACCTGTTACCACACATTCTGTTTTAATGTGTAAATTTGTTTTATTGCTTAGAAACAGTAAAGTCTTCCATTATTTATTCATGTCTTGTTAGTGAGACATTTTGTCCACTGTGTGTCTGTAAGTACTGTAGTGACTAGACTGCACAAAAACACACAGTGCTACCTACTGATTAATTCTGCTCTGTCCTTATTGAGACATGTTATCTACAACTATTAATGCACTGGGATAATTGTACTGGGCTGTAATTACAGCCTCAGACTTCAAAAGTGTTTTGTGTCTAACATCAATCTTCACACATAAAGACTGCGATTTTATAGTAAAACTTCATTTAAGGCAACAAGTCTCACAGATTGTGATTAGGGTTAGGAATGGAGATAGTCTGTGTGCCATCACAGATAGACAGGTTAGAACAGGATCTGAACAATATTACAGCACAATGCTGCAGGTTATGAAAAATAATTAGAGATGCGTGTGTGTGTGTGTGTGTGTGTGTGTGTGTGTGTGTTTGTGTTTGAGGAATAAAAATACACCCTCACTGTTTTGAAGTTGCATATTACAGTTTTCACAACTTTCATTGCGTGTGCACTCTCTTTTAATTCCCCTTCAAATGAAGACCATTACTCTCACTCTCGCATACTGTTATTAAGGGGGGAAAAATATTAAAGTAGCTATTGCATTAAAAATCTTAAGTGTGCATTAATGAGAAAATAATGCACTGCAAATGATTCTCGCCTTCTATTCTGAGCGACGAGGAGACGTCACAGGTATCAGACACACTGAAACAAGAGCAAGAAGCGTGTTGTGTGTCACCAACACAATAACTTCATGATTATTTGAAAAGAATACTGAAGATAAATGGACAATTTATGTCATATTTTATCCAGTTTTATTTAATTTTTTTATTGAAATGCCAAAGCTAATAAAAAAGCATCAAATAGGCAGGAGTCGGTTTCCAAGTTGTTTCTAAAGGTTTCCTGGCATCATGTCCAAAGCCTCTGAAATGCAAACTATAATTAGAGAGAGAGAATGAAAACGAGAAGGAGGGGAGGGAAAGTGCTTAACGTTAAGCACACGATCAGGCGTTTGAACCGCTCAGAGTTCAGGCTTCTCGGTTTTGTGTTGCTGTCAGACTGTGTCACGGTGTTAGACTGTGTACTTGTGTGAATTCACAGGAATAAAGATGAGATGAATCAGATGTGCGCCTATGAAAACTATGGAGTGTGTGCCTGCATAAAGAAGAGACTAAAAAGAAGAAGCCGAGAGAAAGAAAAAAAACTCGGCTTTGGTTTTTCAGGCCCACTGGCAGAACTAAACAAACGGCTGCGTATTGCAGGGGGAGCACATTAACTGTAACGTCTCTTGATCTGTTCGAGCTGAGAGTGCTGTCGGCATGGCTAATAAACACTTCATTTAGTTTTAATGGTGCTGGCGCCTCTCGGCAGCCTTCAAAAGCCCTCTTTATTTGGGTCATTTATGTCTTTCCTCGAGGAGCACCCTGGGGACGCGGGATCTGTCCACACCGCTGCGCGCCGCAGCATTTGAAAGCAAGGGGGAAATTAATAGGGCTATCTCTAAAAAATAAATAAATGATGGGCAGAATGCCGCCAACCAGCCCGCTGAGCTTATTAAAGAGAGACGGAGGAAGAGAGACACTTGCAGAAAGAGAGATTTTAATATGAATTTTGCACCTTTTAATGTGCGAGTATTTTCCTTTTCCTCTTTGATTTTTCTTTTCTTCTCGCCCTCCCTCTGTCTTCGCCAGCTCTCTGTTTCAGATGGAGTAAATGTAAACATGGCAATTATGGATTGTGTGAGAGTTAATTACTGGGTGTGCTCCTGCCCTGGGGGACGTTTGGCAGCATGTTTGTGTTGATAAAACGTTCTACTCATCAGCAGCCCTCCAATGGTGGCTCAGCCCTCCGAGAGTGGACCGAAGGGAGCCAATCCCTGGAGTCCTCACGGCTCAAGGACCAATTAGTATTAAGCAGAATTAATCTAAACGGAATATTGCCATCAGAGCAGGTCCACTGGAGGTGAGGGGGAATTAACTGAGCGGATTGATTGGCTGGATCTTTTTAACGGCCTGCTCTTACTTCCTCCTTCTGGCAGTCTGAAGTAAAGATTTATTTTTTTTTAAATGACACATTTGGGCTGGAATGATAGAGTGTTCTTAAACATCCTAATGAGGACAACAAGTAAACAGAAGTGAACACAGCTCATGTATCTGTGTAGACACTTTGTACACTCTTAAAAATAAAGCTTCTTCATCTGTGGTTCCATTAAGAACCTTTAACCTTTCACTTAAAAATAAAGGTTCTTTATTGGAATTGATGGTTCCATGAAGAACCTTTAACATCCATAGAACCTTTCCGTTGGACAAAAGGTTCTTTATAGTGGAACAAAAAGGTTCTTTTGACCATTACAGCGTTCTTCACACTAAGAAAAAAAAAAAAATTAAGAACTGATCACTGGAGATTTTTTGGGGTACCCAAAATGGTTCTTTTACAGCAGGGTTTCCCAAACGGGGGTTTGCGGACCCCTGGGGGATCGTGAGTTGATGAAAAGCTAATAATTAATTATATTTAATGTAAAACCAAAATAAGTAAATAGGACTGCATGATAATCACTGTATAGCTTTAGCAAATCAAAGGCTGTGATGCAGTCTGTAGTCTGATGCAGTAAGTGTTTCAGAATGAAACGTAGCACTGTCTCCATGCAAACAACTCATGATCTGGTGTTTTCAGCGTCTCTCGGTTATCTCTGCATGTGCTGCCATTTTAACACACATCTGGGAATACTAGACTTTGTATACATATTTGCATAATTTCTAACATTTTTGTGGACAGAAGTTTACAGCTTTAAAAGCTAAAAGTTAAATCTAGAGTATTTGAAATGGTAAAATCTTGAGGGTTTGAATGTAAAATAACTATATAAGATATAAACTACTATTGTAATATATTATAATATAAAATTAAATTATAATTATCAAATATTAATTTCATCTAGGGTTTCAGCTGACAAAAAGTTTGGAAACCCTTCTTCTATTGCTTTACTTTGAAAGCCCCCTTTTGGAAACTTTTTTTTTGGGGGCATGTGCATTGATCTGATAGATTTGGCATCTGTACTACATCTACATCTGTATTGCGTTTTTTGGTCTAGATGAGCACTGCTTCACTTCCCTTGCGTCCTCTATTGATTAGGGGCAAATGCGGGTCCATTAGGGTGCAGTAAGTGTGCAGGTTTGTTTAGGATGAGAGATGTGACATTCGTGACCCCAGCTGCAGTGTAGAATTGATTAGCTCCGGCCGAGAGAATAGGAGCTGGGTCAAGGTTAACCCTGCCAGGCCTCTTGCACAATTATGCTACATTAGCCTGTTAGCGGTCAAACAGGAGGGGTCCTGTTCAGCTAATTAGCACTTTCTCATCATATCAGTGCGTAAAGGAATTCACAGCTTTCCATTGATCTTCTTTTTTCTATTTTCCTTTTCGCGGTCCTGTCCCAAGTGCGCAGGCGCACCTGACTAGATGTCTCTGCGGAAAACGCACTCATTTGATTACCTGGAAACGATTAGCACTAGTTGTCCCGTGATGCTACGCTAATATACTCAGCACTGCAATGCTTTCTCACTGGAGTTCTGTAGGAGGTTGTATTCAGATTTCACAAGTTAAAGAGTTGATTTAGTAGCCCGTGGAGAGCGAGTCGGAGTCTGTTTGCCTCCGAGCCATCTGCGCTCACATCAAAAGCAGGTCAAAATTCACAAACGTTGTTTCGCACAAGCAACCCCAGTGCGTGTTTACACACAAACTCTGGAAGGATGGAAAGCTACAGGGTTTTATGCGCTGTGACAGCTGCTGAGATGAGCGCTGCGTTTGAAGACTGATCTCCTGGAGTTGCAGGTGGAAGTGTTGGGGATGCTCGAGCAAGTGAGAAGCAGCTAGTTGCCTTTTATGATAGTGTGATACATAGTCTCTTTCTTTCTTTCTTTCTTTCTTTCTTTCTCTTTCTCTCTCTCTCTCTCTCTCTCAATGAGAGACTGATTCATTTTTGTGTTTTTGAAATCTTTCCCTCTATACATGTGCTCACACACACACTCTCTATCGGTAATTTCTTCTTTCTGTGATTAAAGCAAGGAAGTGTCAGAGGCATGGCGTCTTTGTCTGTCTCGTGGTGAAACACTGATCCCCCTGTCACATCACACCTAATCCCCTCATTCAGCAAACTGCCATTTGTCTTTATTTCACTTCCTCTTCTCCTGCTCTACTGTCTGTCCTCTCTCTCTCTCTCTCTCTCTCTCTCTCTCTCTCTCTCTCTCTCTCCTACTGTCTTTCACTCTCCTTTATTTACTTTTCACAACATGCTGGCATTTGGATGCTGCTTTGTCACACAGCAGTTACAATGTCTATGACTCCTTCATCTGTTTTCACACTGTAAGAAAAAGCATTTGTCATGAATCAATATTCACTCTCTACCTTAAGAGGCATTCACAGCGACAGTGACATGCAGTGGCAAAGCAAAAAGAAGTCAAAAAAGTTATTTTTAGTGGGAGATGAGGATGTCCAGTGACAACAACGTCTGTTGGTGATGAAATGTCTATGTGTATTGCTGGACAAAATTTTGTATTTTTTCTGCCACATATAATTAGGGATGCATAATATATACAGTGGGGAGAACAAGTATTTGATACACTGCCGATTTTGCAGGTTTGCCCACTTACAAAGCATGTAGAAGTCTGAAATTTTTATCATAGGTACTCTTCAACTGTGAGTGATGGAATCTAAAACAAAAATCCAGAAAATCACATTGTATGATTTTTAAGTAATTAATTTGCATTTTATTGCATGACATAAGTATTTGATACATCAGAAAAGCAGAACTTAATATTTGGTACAGAAACCTTTGTTTGCAATTACAGAGATCATACGTTTCCTGTAGTTCTTGACCAGGTTTGCACACACTGCAGCAGGGATTTTGGCCCACTCCTCCATACAGACCTTCTCCAGATCCTTCAGGTTTCGGGGCTGTCGCTGGGCAATACGGACTTTCAGCTCCCTCCAAAGATTTTCTATTGGGTTCAGGTCTGGAGACTGGCTAGGCCACTCCAGGACCTTGAGATGCTTCTTACGGAGCCACTCCTTAGTTGCCCTGGCTGTGTGTTTCGGGTCGTTGTCATGCTGGAAGACCCAGCCACGACCCATCTTCAATGCTTCCTCCTCTGGATCATCCAGATGGTCATTGGCAAACTTCAGACGGGCCTGGACATGCGCTGGCTTGAGCAGGGGGACCTTGCGTGCGCTGCAGGATTTTAATCCATGACGGCGTAGTGTGTTACTAATGGTTTTCTTTGAGACTGTGGTCCCAGCTCTCTTCAGGTAATTGACCAGGTCCTGCCGTGTAGTTCTGGGCTGATCCCTCACCTTCCTCATGATCATTGATGCCCCACGAGGTGAGATCTTGCATGGTGCCCCAGACCGAGGGAGATTGACCGCCATCTTGAACTTCTTCCATTTTCTAATAATTGCGCCAACAGTTGTTGCCTTCTCACCAAGCTGCTTGCCTATTGTCCTGTAGCCCTTCCCAGCCTTGTGCAGGTCTACAATTTTATCCCTGATGCCCTTACACAGCTCTCTGGTCTTGGCCATTGTGGAGAGGTTGGAGTCTGTTTGATTGAGTGTGTGGACAGGTGTCTTTTATACAGGTAACAAGTTCAAACAGGTGCAGTTAATACAGGTAATGAGTGGAGAACAGGAGGGCTTCTTAAAGAAAATCTAATAGGTCTGTGAGAGCCGGAATTCTTACTGGTTGGTAGGTGATCAAATACTTATGTCATGCAATAAAATGCAAATTAATTATTTAAAAATCATACAATGTGATTTTCTGGATTTTTGTTTTAGATTCCGTCTCTCACAGTTGAAGAGTGCCTATGATAAAAATTACAGACCTCTACATGCTTTGTAAGTAGGAAAACCTGCAAAATCGGCAATGTATCAAATACTTGTTCTCCCCACTGTATTAGAACCATGTTGCCGGCCGAAATGACTGATTATTAAACTACTATTTACCATAATCTAAAACTCACTTAAAATTTACCTTTAAAAACACTAATAATTTAATAACACTGTTAAATGTGATCTTTAACACATTTCTAAATAAATATCCATTTTTCATACTGCACATTTTAATGTTGTGATGCCTAAATTGACTTTAAATTGCATTTAAAAAATGATTTGTTTTTTTTGTGTTTTATTGTGTATTTATTTATACAAAATAGTATGAATTTTAATTTTATTATTGGTTATCTGTTGTAAAATGAAAAAAAAAAAATGGTTTTAGAATATTGATACATCCCTAGATATATTTAAAAAAAAAACAGTGTCAGTAATTTTAGGCACTCTGAGTGAGCTTCATTCATACATTGATAATGATAATCTCATAATATTATATTCTTATGCAATTTATATTGTGTGCATGTTTTTAAACACTCAGTCTTCCAGAATGTTCATTTTTAGCATTAGGAATAACAGAATAACATCGTTATTTTTACCTTCAATACACTTGTGTATCATTTGTGGTCAGATTTTCTACAATTATGGCGAACTATGCACCCAACAGGATGAACGTCTATCAGCATGAACACCTACTCGTGACCTCCAGCCATAAAATCAGTGTGATCTAGACTTTAGAGAGGAAGAATGAATCAATGAATGAACCTATGTGCAGTATGAAGATCTGAATGGAATGGGCAAATGAATGAATGAATGAATGAATGAATGAAGGGTTGTGTGATACTGTATATTTAACAGATGTCATTGAGTGCGGATAAGTTGTTAGACCTAATTTGGGTTAGGCCCTTTTGTTGAGAATGTTCTCAGGTGAAGAATGCTGTCATTACAGATCCCCCACGTGATTTACTGGGATCGAGCACAAGCGCAGGCCTCAGGCTAAGAGGGTCATCATGACAATTATACAATCTTGTTTTCTCTTTCTTTGCAACCCTGCCCTACATTCCTCTGGGTAATTTACAGCACTGCAGTGAATAGCGACTTCATTTTGGCATTTGTGACATATTGACATATTTTTGATGTTAAACAATGTTTAAGGTGGAAATACACGGGGTATAATTACAGGTTCACTCTGATCCAGAGTTTAGTGAGATGTCAACAAACTTAACTTTCCACCTCTTTGAGAAGAAGAAAATTACAGATAAAAGAGATGAAATTAGAAGAGAGGAGACATGTTGTTTGTTTAACTCTACTGTCCATTGTTCTGCCAAATCTGGTTAAAGGAATAGTTCACCCAAAAATGACCCTGTAATTAGAATCATTTACTCACCATTGTGTCATGTTTTTAAGAATATCCTGGCTGCTCTTTTCTATAAAAAAGGGGGTCTTTTGAAATTTAAATCTCATTCACATTTACACACATTCAAATATTGTATAATGGTTCAATATGGATTGTTCCAGTATGGATGTCAAACATCATTGGCGCTTAGGCTTCTCATTACGATTGTCATTTAATAAGTTAAGTTAAATACATTTAAATAAAATGTACATTTGGAGTCTTGGAATGAAAAATGGAATGAAAAGTAGGACGGAGTGTGTAGAAACCAGGACAGAGGAAACTTGTGTTTCTCTGGAAAAACAAATGTGCCAAAATTAGTTTGAGACAATAAATAGTGATAAACAAACAACATGCACAAAGTGTAGGGCAGCAATAAAATCAAACAAATGAAGAAAAAAAAACACATTTTCTTTATTCTTTCTCCAAACATGCATATTCCAGTGGTCTGTAAATCCAACACAGCTTCTTGTTAAATGTCTGCTGAAATATCATGTGATCATGAGAGCTCATTAAAAATATTTTCATTTTTATCTTTGGCAAGGTTATAAACTAACAACAGATGTACTGTATGGTCTCTTTTTTCCCTGAATGTGTCTGTCCATCTCTGTTGTTTAGTCATCTAGTTTTGTGGGTTTCTTGGATATCACAGGTTCCCAAAAATGGGTTTGTGTGTGTGGTGTTTGTTTGCGCCACCTTTTTATGCTTGTTTTAATTGTGGCGGGTGAAGGAATCCGCGGTTGCACGTTCATGTGCTCAGAGCAAGGATAAGGGCCAATTATGAGGAACTCGGAGGGAGACGGAGTGGCAGAAACAGGAAGGGAAGGCCTGGTTTGCAGCTGGCCTCCTTACTGGTGCAATGCAGTCTCTCTCATGTGTGTCTCTCTCTGCTCTTGTACTGTAAAGTTCTGCAGTTGTTAATTTTGGTTTCCCTTTTCTCTCTCCAGCATTTGCGCTCTGTGTGGCCAATTAGAGCATGGCTTATGGGGGAGTGTGGAGATTAGCTGTGTTCTGCTGTTTCCTGGCCGTGCTGTGTGGAGGGATCGAGTGGGTGTGTTCCTTTGTGCTAAGCTGACTTCCTTTGTGACCCACTGACTCTTCTTACTAGACATGTGCAAGACCGCATATTATCAAAATCCCTTTAGAAATGAGTCAAAACAGGGTCAGGGCAGGGAACCTGGGCTTGTAGTTAAAGGGATAGTTCACCCAAAAATGAAAATTGTCATCATTTACTCATCCTCATGTCTTTCATAAACTTTCTTTCATCTGTGAATCACAAATAAAGATATTTTGGAGAACGGTGGGGTCCAAACAACACTGGACCCTGTTTTGTACAGAAAAAAAACAGACCTTTTTTTTTTTTTTCCAAAATATTTTTCAAAATATATTTTTTGAATGCATGATGACAGACTTTTCATTATTGAGTGTATTATCCCTTTTAAGACCAATCAGTCTAATAGTTGTTTAGGCAAATCATGAACTAGTTGACTAATGTCTTAACTGCAAGCCCTGTGTAATTACACTATTATTATTATTATTATTATTATTATTATTATTATTATTATTTAAAAAAAGTATCGGGTCAGTAAGATTTTGTTTTTGATAGAAGTCTCTTTAGCTCCTAAGGCTGCATTTATTTTGGAAAAAAAAAGAAAACAGTAATATTATGAAATATTACCATTTAAAATAACTTTACAGCCTTTGCAGCTATAAGAGCTTCAACTCTTCTGGGAAGGATTTCCACAAGGTTTAGGAGTGTGTTTATGGGAATTTTTGACCATTCTTCTAGAAGTGCATTTGTGAGGTCAGGCACTGATGTTGCACGAGAAGGCCTGGCTCGCAGTCTCCGCTCCCACATCCCAAAGGTGTTCTATCGGGTTGAGGTCAGGACTCTGTGCAGGCCAGTCAAGTTCCTCCACACCAAACTCGCTCATCCATGTCTTTATGGACCTTGCTTTGTGCGCTGGTGGGCAGTCATTTTGGAACAGGAAGGGGCCATCCCCAAACTGTTCCCACAAAGTTGGGAACATGAAATTGTCCAAAATGTCTTGGTATGCTGAAGCATTAAGAGTTCCTTTCAATAGAACTAAGGGACCAAGCCCAACCCCTGAAAAACAACCCCACACCATAATCCCCCCTCCACCAAACTTTACACTTGGCCCAATGCAGTCAGGCAAGTACAGTTCTCCTGGCAACCGCCAAACCCAGACTCGTCCATCGGATTGCCAGACAGAAAAGCGTGATTCGTCACTCCAGAGAACACATCTCCACTGCTCTAGAGTCCAGTGGCGGCGTGCTTTACACCACTGCATCTGACGCTTTACATTGCACTTGGTGATGTAAGACTTGGATGCAGCTGCTCAGCCATGGAAACCCATTCCATGAAGCTCTCTGCGCACTGTTCTTGAGCTAATCTGAAGGCCACACGAAGTTTGGAGGTCTGTAGCTATTGACTCTGCAGAAAGTTGGCGACTTCTGCGCACTGTGCGCCTCAGCATGCGCTGACCCCGCTCTGAGATTTTACGTGGCCTTTGTTCCCAATTGCTTCCACTTTGTTATAATACCACTAACAGTTGACCGTGGAATATTTAGTAGTGAGGAAATTTCACGAATGGACAGGTGGCAACCTATCACAGTACCACCTTGAATTCACTGAGCTCATGAGAGCAACCCATTTTTTCACAAATGTTTGTAGAAGCAGTCTGCATGCCTAGGTGCTTGATTTTATACACCTGTGGCCATGGAAGTGATTGGAACACCTGAATTCTATGATTTGGAGAGGTGTCCCAATACTTTTGGCAATATAGTGTATATGTATGTGTGTGTATTTTAAAATGTAATTTATTCCTGTGATGACAAAGACGAATTTTAAGCATCATTACTCCAATATTCAGTGTCACATGATCCTTTAGAACATTCTAATATGCTGATTTGTTGTTTAAAAATATTTCTTATTACTATCAATGTTGAAACAGGGCTGCTTAATATGTTTTCAGGGATCTCTGATGAATGGAAAGTCTTTTATAACATAGTCATTATGGTCACTTTTGATCAATTATATGCATCCTTGCTGAATACAAGTATTAATTTCTTTCGAAATAAAGAAATACATAAAATAATTTTTAAAAATGTACTGATCCTAAACTTTTGAATGGTTTTGTAGGTTGACATTTTCATTTGATAAAAAATAATAATAAATACAACAAATATACATTTAAAATGACAAATTTAAAATGATATAAAAAGTAATTTTATAAAAAATTGTGCAAAAATGTTGGCAGAGCAAGTACAAAACAACTGCTCCAACCAGGCTAACAGAAAAAAAAAATTCTCACTGTTGAGCCCTGAGTGGTGCTTGGTTATTCTGATCTGATCAAAGGTGGCCTGAAAAGTTTGAGAGCCTCTAAAGTAGAACAAGTTTCAACTGCACAGATGTGTGTCTCCTACAGTGACTCACAGAGTCGTCAGGTTTGGCTCAATAGCAGGTATGGTTATTTGAGAAGTTCATGTCCTGAGGTGAATATGTATAGCTACAGAGTTAAGGTCCTGACCCGGGAGGAAGCTTGTCTTATCTCCTTCCATCCGCATCACTCAGAATGATGGTGTTCTGGGCTCGGCTCATCGCTGTGTGATAAAGAAAACAGCGCATCATTTGTCAGGCGAGGCCCACTGACAAGACCCCCATTAAGATCCCAGCCTGAGGCTTTAGGTGGACGAGTCATTGCCTGTCTGTTTTGAGTGACAGTTGATAAAGTGTCGCCTGGGTAGGGAGGACATATTTGTTTACAGATCACTCTCTGGCTAATTGTAGGTGTCTTATTTTTCCAACCCAGCGTCCCTCATCACAAGCTTCACTCTTCTGTCTGTCTTCAAACTTACCGCTCCCCTCCAAATGAGTCTTGACACTGTGGAGAAATGGCTAATGGATCTGTGTAATGGCTTCTGATGACAAACTCCATGCTTGGAGAACCATGTAATCTCTCCACAATTAATTAAAGTGCTTACCGCTCTATTACACACACATATGCACACACACTCTCCACCTCTTCCTCCTCCTCCTCCCTCTCCTTTTCTTTTCCTAAGCAGATGTGGCTAAATGACAGGAATAGCATCGCTGTCAGCGGTAAAAAATGAAGGCCTGGCCTGTTAACAAAGAAGAGGGGTGATGTGAGACACAGATGCGGGGTTATCGCTGCCGTAACGCTGGGATGGATGCGAGGGTCCTGCGCTCCTTAGCATCTGCAGCTAGGCACTAGTAATTACCACAACAACCCCCAGCAGCACAGCAGTCTGTCAAAACCTCATGCTATACCACACCACAAAGAGAGATGAAGAGGTAATGTGTATGTGGTAGTTCTGTCTATACCGTGACAAAGTTTATTACGTTGGTTGTATTTGATTGGCTGGAATAAATTCCTCTGTCACTGTTGTGAAATGGTTACTGATCCTATAAGTATGTCGTTTGACTTGGCGGGGCAAAATTTTTATGTCCCCACATCTCATCAAATATGCCATGGGCCATATTACATTATATTATATTATTAACCAGATTATTGATAATACATATAATTGTATTAATGTTAGATAATAATTCTATACTACTAATATACTTTTTTTCCTTAAAAATACTTAGTAATGTATTTTTTTTAAGGAGGTCACAAGAGAATTGTCACATTTGGGGGTCCATGACTTAAAGTCTGAAAACCTCTGAAGTCGTTGCTCTAAGTTGGCAGTCATACCTACAAGGACTATAAACTGTTCATCTAAACTGTTGAAATAATTTCTACTTCTGATTTTTTTTTTTTAAACTATACAATTGAGTTGTTGAATGAATGGAAAAATGTCAAACTGTATTGATGTGATTATCATTTTCATTTGGAAATTTTCTTTATTGTGATCTTTTCAGTTTAGTTGTTTTTTTGTTTTTTGTTTTTGTGGCGGCTGGTTTTCTCATTTGGAAGATAAGGATGAGTGACCACAAAATGCGTTTAGCTCTATACCTATTACCACATCATCTGTTCAGTCCCATTAATAATTAGTTACAGCAAATCCTGCATGAACTCCTCTCAGCCTTGAGAGAGCTCTGATATTCCTTCAACTCCATCACCTTTTCTGTTTGTCTTTTTCACCTTTGTGCTTTTGTTTTCTTTTTCCACTGCGATATCGATCCGAATGCAAAGGCATAATTAAGCTCATTTTGGAGATAATTCCTCCATCTTAGTTGATGTTTTATAAATAAATGAGAAATTCTCTATGC
Organism: Coreius guichenoti; assembly: GCA_039654105.1. Lineage (NCBI taxonomy): Eukaryota > Metazoa > Chordata > Actinopteri > Cypriniformes > Gobionidae > Coreius > Coreius guichenoti. The sequence goes on from CM077168.1 coordinate 32,352,528, forward strand.
TTTGTGTAAGTTTTGATAGGAGCCATCAGTTTGGAGTTGCTTTCGCCATTGATTTGATTAAAGGCATTATGCATTGATTAATGAGTTTTACACTTGGCTGGGTGGAGAAGAATTGCAACACATTCTTTGACCCAAAACTCACTCGTTTTCCTTTCTTTCCTCATTCTCTGTCCTCCTCATCCTCCTCCTCATGCAAAGAAGAGTCGGCATTGGCACACAGCGCAAACATCGCACAAATCACTGGAGCCTTTTATTTGGAATCGTATTTGTTTTCCCCCTTCAAATTGATTCTCGAAATCAGTTTTGCTTTAATTTCCATTTTCATAAGAGTTTGATAACTACAGAAGGAATTAATATGAAAATTGGTTACCTACCGTATGCGAGAGAATGTTGGGAAAACCACAAAAAAAAAATTCACAGTGCCGCAAATTGCCTAGCAATTCGAATTCTCAACAAAAAAAATCTTTTTTTTCCTGCTGTCTCACCTTCTCTTTCTCTTTCAGTCTCGCTCTTTCCATTTAGCTTTCAAAGCAGTCTTGTTTAGACACCCAGTTCATACCTGTGTCTGTTCAAAAAATGCAGCATATAAAAGATGAGCTGAATATGTTTGGCTGAATATTGCCCTCCTTCCCCATGCCGATCTGTCTTGCTTAGGGAAGCAATCCTAGGTGCAGTGGATAAACTAATATCGGAGCATCACCTCAGAGAGACAATACAAACGATGGGGTAATCTTTCATCTCTTTATGCATACAGGGAAATATGAAAAATTGCAGTTTAGGAATATTTCTGCGAGATTGGAGGCTCAAGTGGCGGTCGCCGTGGCGCCCAGGGCCACTTCTGACGCCATGACAACTAGAGGAAGAGTGATGAGAGTATTATGCCCGCCTGTCGCCCCGCTACGAGCCCCCTGCCAGGGCCGCACGTCAACGCGCACACACACATGCTATTTCTCTCATCGCCATGATTGACAGCTGGGCTTGACATAATTGTCTCTGTCATCTCTCTCTCCGGTCGCTTTATTGCTCCTGCTGCGGTGGCGTCTCTGCTGGAAGAGAAAGATAAATCTGTCATTTATCACTCCTCCTTTCATCCCTCCATCACTCGTCTCTAACAGACCCTGTTAAGAGGGTAATCTGCCTGTGTTAGCCAGCGAGCCTATTCATCACCACGAGCGGACCCGGAGGGGTCACGCCGCTCATCCCTCGTCCCCAGTCCCTGTGTGCTGCAGCTAGGCCAGGCTGTGAGAGCAAGCTGGTGTGAGCGAAGCTCAGGGCAAACAGAACAGGCTCACAGCAATAAGGTGGCATTAGGCTGGGATTGACGCTCACGCTCGGGTCTGAACTCCCATGATTAGATCTCATATTAGCTCTTAGCATATGGCTAACACCTGAAAACCCCAGTGCACCGAGTAAGCCCTGGGACTTATTGAACACACAGCCATATCCCTCTCCTGTGCTCAAGATGATATCAAAACGGCATCGATGGGTACCTCGGTCATATTGCTAGCCTCCTAATGCTAAGTGTGCCTCCATGACCGACCGTTAGCCGCACCGTTGCCTAATGTGTCTGAAAATACCTCATTTTCAGGTGTGTGTTTTGGATGAGGTAACTCCCCCAACAATCTTCGAAAGTGCTGAATCCCCTACAATTTAGCAGGTAAATGCGATTGCCTTCACCTCTGAAGTGTTTTCAGAGAGAGAGAGAGAGAGGATTTTATTTGGTAGTTTATTGCGTCATCTTTCTCTAAAGCTTCTTTGTTGCAGAGAGTCTCTGAGCGTCTCTGTTTACTCCCCATATATATGTATTATCAGTCTCTCTCTCCTCCTCTTCAATATAGACTATTTTTTAGCTTCACAACCCACTGGTTATTTTTCTTCTCTCCGTCCCTGGGTAAATCTGAGGAATATGTATGTGTGTGGAGTAAGGGAACCGTTTGGGGTAGATGAGATCAGCGTTCTCATATCTCACTCACCATGCGTAGATTTATTGGGCTTCGATAAGCAACAAGCGAGCCATCACTCTGGGGCAATAGACTGCCTCCAGCCTGCCTGTACTTATTTCACAGGACCACTCAGCGCCACACCAGCGGCCCCCCTTGGGTCTTCTCTGCACCAGAGGCTGCCCACACAACTGCCTGAGTCATTACCTGTCTTTTTCCTTCTTTCTACCTCTTACTCCCCTCTCTTTTTTATGTGTGACTAGCCACCTAAATTTAAGCAAACAAAATATATTTGATTTGAAAAAATTATATATTTAAAAACGTAATTTACATTTGAATCATAGCTGTATTTTTGGCTCATTGAGTATTTTAATTAACTTAAATATAGTTGGCTATATTTTGTTAGTCAAAAAGCCATATTTTTCTGGCATCTCAATTGGGTGGCAGGGTGGCATTAAACTTGAATACTATAGATAAATTTACACAAAATGCTAAACTAAAATAACAAAAAATATTGAACGCACCTTTACTTAATTAGCATTAAAATAATCAAAAACTGTAATAATCAGCAGCATTTAAATTAATATTCCCCTTTACAAAGACCTAAAATGCCCCACATTGTCTTAAATCGGTGACTATATGTGTATAGTGCCTTGTGGAAGTCTTAATTTTCACATTTTATGTTGCAGCCTTATGTTTTTCCACATCAATACACTACACATCCCATAATGGCAAAGCAAAAACAGATTTGTCATAACTTGATTTATTAGGGAAAAAAAAAAAAAGAAATATCACATCATGTAAGTATTCAAACTTATGATTTGACACTTGAAATTTAGCCCAGAATGCATCCTATTTCTGAGTTGTGCAGGTGCAGATTCTGTGTGGGTCCAGTCTTGAGTTATTGTTTTAGTCACACTCTATTTTGATCCTCTAAAAGCCGCACTTGTTCCTGTTGTCAGTTCTTGTTTCAGTGTGTGTATAGAAACCTGTAGTTCAGAAAGAGGTCAGATGGTCATTTTTCACAACACATGTTTTCAAAATACTGTATAGATTGCCTTTAGACCTTCCTCTCCACACATAAAACCGATGAGTTTTCTGTTATCAGTGTGTGTGTGTGTTGCGTTATGTGTGGTATTAGAGCAAATCTCTATGTTTGTGAGGTGTTACGCACTCCTCTGACCCATGATATCCTGCTGAGAGAAATTTCATCAGATGACACACTCGTTCTCATCAGGCGGGTCCGTCTTTCTCTTTCACTCTCTCTGTCTGAGATATCAAGTGGTACTTCAGGTCTTTGCCAATATCTCAACAAAATAGGGGATTTGGTCTGGACAACAATAGACCTTCCCCTGATGTGCCTTGTTTTTCTTTTCAAATCCAAAATGAGCTATACACATATCCTCAAACCCTGAATTAACCATAACAACTTCTTCATGGTTATTTGCTATTTTAACATAACATTTAGTCTTTTAGGTGATTTTATAGGCATCAAACCTTTAAATGCTATCTGTTTATTGTATTTTAGAGAGATTTTAATTAAAAATAGAGACAGTGCGTCTCACTCTTTCTAGGTTGTCTCTTTTCTTCATGCACACGCGTCTGGTTTGCTATCTTTGTGGGGACTCTCCGTAGACGTAATGGTTTTTATACTGTACAAACTTTATATTCTATCCCCTTACACAAACCCTACCCTAAACCTACCCATCACACAAAACCTTTCACACATTCTGTATGATTTATTAGCTTGTTATTAGCACAGTGGGACCTCAATTTAGGTCCCCATGAGTCAGTGTGCATTCAGGTTGAAGTCCCCACCAGGATAGAAAAACATGAACACACACACATTTGTTTCACTATATTAGTGAGGACATTGCATAGACTTCCATTGATTTTGTATCATGTTAATGTTGTTTTCAATCGCCTAACCCTACCCCTACCCCTAAACCTGCCCATCACAGAAACATGCAAAACACTACATTTAAATAAAAACATGTTTTGGCCAATTTATAAGTCTTTTTATCTAGTGAGGACCAGAAAAATGTGCTCACTAGTCGTTGTCATAATATTTCACTATATAAGTGCGGACATTTGGCCCTCACAAGTAGCCAAACCTGTACACACACACAGAGGTCTCAAATAGATTTTGTGTGGGTGAGCAACATTAACAGAAACTGCTACAGCAGGCTAATCAATGCTCTATGTAAAGACATGCATACTAGTGAGTGAAATCGCCGTTCGGACACGATGACTGTCGATAAGCAGCTGTCTTCCTGATGACTGTAATTGGCCTGGTGTGACCAATCTGAACTCAAAGGATTTGTGTCATGGTAAATTGAACAGTTCACGTGTGTGTATAAGAATAGAGATGTGTGATGTTTTATTTATTCCACAGTAGACTATATACTGTATATATTACAATGATAATACAATATATATTACAATGATACAATAGTTTAATGATATAATCTTTTTTTTTTTTGACTGACAAACTTAGTGGGTTGCTGTATACGTGATAGACGTGATAAGTGATAGGATTATGATATAAGAATAAACAATATATTAACTGACGCCACCTTTGATAATAGCTATTCAATGATCCGCCACTTCTTTTCCAATAGCATCATCTTATAAAATGTTATTTTGCACAAGGACTTCTGGCTTTTATGAACTTTTCACAGAAGTGTGTGTATGAGTGCATCATCCATTATAGTCCTGTGTAAAGTCTGAGAGGTTTGAGAACAGCTGTGTGCACAATGATTGATCTAGAGAATTTTGTGTCTGTTCCTTAATAATAAACCCATTGTGACAACTGCTTATGAAAGTATGTGTTTCTAATCTTGCCACAATCTTGAAAATCCTATCTTGAAAATATGACCTCAGTGTAAATATGCTAAATACTCCTCCTGTGGATGTCCTTAATAAAAAAGTGCACTTTTTATTTTATTATTATTATTATTTATATATATATATATATATATATATATATATATATATATATATATATATATATATATATATATATATATATATATATATATATATATAATTTTTTTTTTTTTTTTTTTTTTTATTCTATTTTTTTTATTTCATAGGTATACTATATATATTTTTTGTCTTATTTTATTTTATTTCAGCTAAAATTATAATTTTATGTCCCCATTTAGATCATTATAGGTATAGGTAAACAAAGGTAAATGTGTGCAGGTGTGCTCTTCTAAGTTAGTTATGTCTGTAAGCATTTATGCCACCATTTCTACCAGCATGCGGCTCTGCTAGTAAATCAGCCAGTTACATCACCGCACGCCAGCACAGAGAGTGTGTCATATGAGAGTGTCTCATTGCACTGTGTGTGTGTGTGTGAGTGAAGTGAAGCCTGCACAGTCCACTCTCCATTAATTTAATGTTAGGCTGCCTATCATCATGCACAGATGCCTATGGACACATAAATGGCCCTCTTGTTTGTGTATACTTGTGTGTGTGTGTGTGTGTGTGTGTGTGTGTGTGTGTTTGTGTGTTTGCACAAGCGTGTAGCCCACCGAGCCTAATGATGCGGAAAGATAGCGTATGCCACTGCAGCACACAGCTTTATTTACAAACACACTTTTTCACACACACACACACACACACTCATTAGCTGATCAGTACAGTTATAATAATTAACACATAAAACACCAGCTCTTTCGGGTTCCCCCCCTCTCTGTCATTAAGATGATATCATTGAGCATTGAGATGGAATGGTTACGTCTGTTCATTCATTAGAGAATGCATCCATCTGGTGTGTTTGGGTGTGTGGGAGTGCGTTTAGCGGGCAGTGTGCCCATCGATCTGAAAGGCTTCATTAGATAAGTGCTGACATCACAGATTGATGTCTCTTTAAGGCAGCCTGCCACAGCGCTGACAGGGGAAATCAGAGATATTGACTTCCCTGTGTGTGTGTGTGTGTGTGTGTGTGTGTGTGTGTTTGGATGTTTAGAGATGTGAGTGGTGTATGTAAAGTGCATGAATTATGCTTGCAGATGAATTTCTGGGTAGGTGTGCGTGTGTGGGTCTGTCCTATTCCTCTGGTTTAATGGGCTCCCAAGCTTTAGGTGTTCACTAATGATTGTTGTTACACACTCCACTGTGCGACTAAGGGCCTTACTGTCAAACTGTCAGCATCACATATGAAAGTTCACACACAGCTGAAGAGAAGAGAAGAGAAGAGAAGAGAAGAGAAGAGAAGAGAAGAGAAGAGAAGAGAAGAGAAGAGAAGAGAAGAGAAGAGAAGAGAAGAGAAGAGAAGAGAAGAGAAGAGAAGAGAAGAGAAGAGAAGAGAAGAGAAGAGAAGAGAAGAGAAGAGAAGAGAAGAGAAGAGAAGAGACTAATTAGAACCAAATTCAAATTGAACAAGCCAAAAATAAAGACAAACTACAGGGGGTGTGGAAATAGAAAATGATGATAGATATAAACTGAAGAAGAATAAAGGAGAGAGTAATTGAGTGTGAGTTTATCTGTGTTTAACCCGTGTCTCTGAGTGCTGATATCAGATTGATTAGGGATGTCTTTACCATTCAAAGTGTTTTACTAATGAAGACCAGGGCAAGATCATTCTTATTGACTACCTATGAGCCGCTATTGATCTCAGTTTAGATTGAGCAACAAAAGTGTGTGTGTGTGTGTGTGTGTGTGTGTGTGTGTGTGTGTGTGTGTGTGTGTGTGTGTGTGTGTGTGTGTGTGTGTGTGTGTGTGTGTGTGTGTGCGCGCATTTGACCGTATGACTGCCTTTAAGGGTTTGTCTGGTTCTGTCACTTGTATAAATAAGCTACTATGCCCCAGTTATTACTTAAGTCCTACATTCTTCTCGTACATGCTATTTTTATCCAACTAGTTTCCTCAGTCAAAATCCTTGTTGGTCTTGGAACAGTATTCTTATAAACCAGATTTGAGTGGTAGTTATTGGTTAGAGTTATTACTATGTTTGCTAGGAATGTTGTTCTAGGACCAACAAAAGATGTTGATTCAGAAATGCACATCTTACTTGCAGATAAAAATGAGCAATAGGTGAACTCTGCTACAATGCATCAGATTGTAACGTTTATGTTTAATATTGTTCATTAATATTGTTCAATAATAATTTTTAAAAAAATGCACCTGCAGTACTTATGCAATAAAATTTATTACACGGATATTTCACCCCAAAATGAGAATTCTGTCGTTTATTCACCCTCATGACCCTGCAAGACTTTCGTTCTTCTGTGGATCCCAAAAGAAAATGTTGCATACAATGAAAGACAGTGGGGTCCAAAACAAAAATGAACAAAAAACGTAAAGGGTACACGTCAACACGACAACAATGCACTAAGAACGGAAAAGTTTTTCTTTTGCCTTTTCCGTGTAGAGAAGACAACGTTGTCAAAAAGATCACTGTTCTCACGGATCTGTGAAAATGATTAAAAACACTGTATTATGCATGCCAGGCCAGCAGTTGGCGATACCGCTTTGAAAAGAAACACTATTCGCCTATAGATTAAACATGTAATACAAGATGATAACGGTATCGTTTTCAAAAACTTGCACTTTGAAACCTGATTTCAAAATCTTGCATTTTTTATTTAAAGGGGTCATGAACTGAGAAATCTAATTTTCCTTGAGCTTTTGACATATAAGAGGTCATCATACTATAAGAATATCCTGTAAGTTTCAGAACTGAAAACGTCCTTGTTAGTCCAATAAAAGCTTTTATTGACACCAGGCCCAGCAAACGACAGGTTTTTCAAAGTGGGAATCTATGACGTCAAAGGGAGGCAAGCACCGCCTCTGCAGAAGAAGATCAACGCCTACTTCATCACTGCCTGTTTAGCCCCGCCCACCGATTCACGCATGACATGCAATAGAATAGGTAGCCTAAAGTAACATAGGCCTACGTGGTGTTAAACCAGATCGAGCTACCAAGCAATAAACATGCCGTTGAGGATTACAAAATATTGTGCAGTGCTTGGGCTCGACAGTAATGCAACATGTAAGTAACCGTGTTAATTCTAATGCCTGATCTGAAATGTAATTATTCATGTACAGTCAGATGTTCTTTGTCTGTGTGTCAGTAAATCAAACCAGTGACTAAACGTCAACTTGCGTTGTTTCTCTTAGTAGGATGAAAAAAATCTGTTATTTAACGGCGATTAAATTCTATAAAGAAAGCGATCAAAGAAAGCTCCCTTTGCAATCGTTGGAGCAGCGCGCTGGAGCTGTCGATCAAATGGCGAGAGTTTATCAGTGACTCCCGTTTTATTCAACGAATCTCTTAACTATATCACGTTTGCACTGTTAGTGAAGATGAAAGCATTCGTTAGTGTACAGAAATCGAGTTGCAATGACGAGATCACTGCATTTATTTGCTCAACATGTCTGTGATCGGCTACAATGTTCATCTCTACAACCTTTCATGCCACGATCTTAATATAATGCCATAGATCTAAATATAATGCAACACTTTTCACGATTAGTTAACCATGAGAGCTGTAATAGTAAAAACGCGCTAAAAGAGAGAGTAATACTTAGCTATTTCAAATGGAAAGACGTTAGCCAATCACAGTAGTGGATGTTTACACTGAACTCTCACAGCAGACACGCCCCTTAAAACAGAGCGTTCAAACCAGAGGGCTAAAATCAGGGTAGGAAAAGTGCCTTTTATTTATAAATTATGAAAATTTTTGATGTAAAAAGCATTCTAACATTATAAGTGCACCCCAGGAAACATCATAAAACAATAAAACAACGCAGTTCATGACCCCTTTAATTTAATTGCAATTGTAATATCACCAAATACATTTGAAGTTTATGCTGAGTGAATTCTGCATTTTTTAAAACTTAAATACAAGAGTATATTTGTGTACTTAAGTATACTTGGAATAGTTCCACTTTAGCACAAACAAGTATATTTAATACAACTTTAGTTGAACTTTAGCACTGCTTTTGTACGACTAAAATCCATTTAGTACAAAATTAGTTGTTCCAATTTAACAGACTTATAGTGTGTCACAAATACATTTATTTATACTAAAGTACATACAAATAAATTTAAACAGCTATAGGGTTAGAGTGGGGAGAACAAGTATTTGATACACATTGCCGATTTTGCAGGTTCGCCCACTTACAAAGCATGTAGAAGTCTGTAATTTTTATCATAGGTACTCTTCAACTGTGAGATACGGAATCTAAAACAAAAATCCAGAAAATCACATTGTATGATTTTTAAATAATTAATTTGCATTTTATTGCATGAAGTATTTGATCACCTACCAACCAGTAAGAATTCCGGCTCTCACAGACCTGTTAGTTTTTCTTTAAGAAGCCCTCCTGTTCTCCACTCATTACCTGTATTAACTGCACCTGTTTGAACTCGTTACCTGTATAAAAGACACCTGTCCACACACTCAATCAAACAGACTCCAACCTCTCCAAAATGGCCAAGACCAGAGAGCTGTGTAAGGACATCAGGGATAAAATTGTAGACCTGCACAAGGCTGGGATGGGCTACAGGACAATAGGCAAGCAGCTTGGTGAGAAGGCAACAACTGTTGGCGCAATTACCCGTCTGAAGTTCGCCAATGACCATCTGGATGATCCAGAGGAGGAATGGGAGAAGGTCATGTGGTCTGATGAGACAAAAATAGAGCTTTTTGGTCTAAACTCCACTCGCCGTGTTTGAAGGAAGAAGGATGAGTACAACCCCAAGAACACCATCCCAACCGTGAAGCATGGAGGTGGAAACATCATTCTTTTGGGGTGCTTTTCTGCAAAGGGGACAGGACGACTGCACCGTATTGAGGGGAGGATGAATGGGGCCATGTATCACGAGATCTTGGCCAACAACCTCCTTCCCTCAGTAAGAGCATTGAAGATGGGTCATGGCTGGGTCTTCCAGCATGACAACGACCCGAAACACACAGCCAGGGCAACTAAGGAGTGGCTCCGTAAGAAGCATCTCAAGGTCCTGGAGTGGCCTAGCCAGTCTCCAGACCTGAACCCAATAGAAAATCTTTGGAGGGAGCTGAAAGTCAATATTGCCCAGCGACAGCCCCGAAACCTGAAGGATCTGGAGAAGGTCTGTATGGAGGAGTGGGCCAAAATCCCTGCTGCAGTGTGTGCAAACCTGGTCAAGAACTACAGGAAATGTATGATCTCTGTAATTGCAAACAAAGGTTTCTGTACCAAATATTAAGTTCTGCTTTTCTGATGTATCAAATACTTATGTCATGCAATAAAATGCAAATGAATTACTTAAAAATCATACAATGTGATTTTCTGGATTTTTGTTTTAGATTCCGTCACTCACAGTTGAAGAGTACCTATGATAAAAAATTACAGACTTCTACATGCTTTGTAAGTGGGCAAACCTGCAAAATCGGCAGTGTATCAAATACTTGTTCTCCCCACTGTACATTTCTCTCGTCCCCAGTTTCACAGACAAGGCTTAAGCTAGTCTCAGACTAAAACACATGTTTCAGCTGTTTTAACTGAATGAAACTTGCACTGACATATCTTAAAATATGTCAGTGCTATTGTTTCATCTCAAGATGCACACAGATGCACATCTGTTTTTACTGGCATGTTTATAAAAGCTACCTTAATGTCCTAATTGAACTAAGGCCTTATCCTGGCTTAATCTAAGCCCTGTCTGTGAAACCAGGCCTCAGTGTTTTGAAAGTGTCCAGTGGTGTGAAGCATGACTCTAGATGTGGATGAGAGAAGAGATGTTTAATGCTGGAGTGAAGGTTCATGTGGTCTTCATGGCTGTTAAAAATGACATGCTACATGCTACTCTGCATCAGTTCTTTGTGTTATAGGTTTCATATGGAGGATGGCTTGTAGTTTTGGCTTCTGTAGCGGTTTGAGAATTGTTGAATTTGGATGATAAACTCGAATTATATTTAACAGCCGCATTGCTTAATAAAACAAGGCTTTCTGGATCCCTCTTCATGTGCCGTGTGAAAACAAAACAGAAAGTTGAAGCTGAAAGTTTTAGTGGGAGATAAGCATAAATTTGAGAGTTTTAGTGTTTAGTTTAGCACAGGCAGTGTTAGCAGCCGCAGGCTGGATCCCCGCTGGGCCCGGCTCACCCGAGGCTCTTTCCCCATTGGCTGCCTCCAGGAGATTAAAGAGAATAAATGCCATCTGATTGGCTGTTTAAAATTTCAGCCTTTGCAAAATGTACAGAAATGTCTTAGTTTTTATAATGCACATTGTAGAAAGGTTTAATATGTTAAAAAGGAAGATGTTTTGATGTTGAGTTCATTATATACTATAGACTTGCACAGAAAAGTGTCAGTCTCGTTTCCCGTCAAATGTCAGTGAGAAGTGCTGTTACGCTTTGCTTTGTTCTGCAGAGGTTAAATGACTTAGAAGTAACTAACACAGATACACTTAAACTGAGCAGTAATGTCAAACAATTCTTTTAAATTGTAATAATATTTCACAATATTACTTTTTTTATTGTATTTTTGATCAAAGAAATGCAGCCTTTGAACATAAGAGATTTTCAAAAACATTTTGTATACCGACCCCAAACTTGTGTTACTCGATATTAACTTCTAGTTTACAGAACTGTTGTATAAACGCACTTGCTATTGTGCTGTTATTCTGAGTCCGCATGACTGTGATTATCTATGGCCGATTCACAGCCATGCTGATATTCAGACTCTTTTTATGTGATAATGCTTAATCATATGGCCAAAAAACTAGCATAAATTTTCATGTCTTCTCTTTTTCATAAGCCTGTGTTGAATATCCCAAGGTGCTGCTCAGTATTTTATTCAGCTTGTCAGAAACTGTAACAGATCTATTGTGGGACGATTATTACAGAGTTTTGGTGAAAGCCACTGATCAACAGAGCAATTAAAAACAATGAATAAGGCTTCCAGCTTTAGCTACAGCTTAGACAATACAATCCTCTCCTGGTGGACATGTTTTCTGGAAATGAAGCGGGGAGAAATGTCACTCTTTCTTTGTCTCTTTCTCTCTCACCATTTGGTATGTTGTAAATTTCATTTACTTGTCTCTCAGTACAAAATAATGACATATATTGCAGCACAATATGAGGTTGTTTATGTTTGTTAGGTTTGGCATTGTGACTTGACACTATTTCTCACTGATATGGAGATCATTTATTAGTGCCAGCATGTGTTTAGCATACTAAACTGAACCTAGTGCCAAAAGCAGAGATTCCACATTCAAAAGCAATGCAGAGAGAAGAAAGAGACACTTGTTTCTCAAAATGAGAACTTATACTAATGTTCATTTGATGTCCAGAGGTGAGTTGCGTTATATTAAAAGAGCATTATAGTTGCAATGCCATTTAAAGGGATAGTTCACCCAAAAGATTACAATTGCATCATTATTTACTCATCCGCATGTCATTCCTGTATGACTTACTTTCTTCTGCTGAACACAAAAGAGGATATTTTCAAGAATGTTTGTAACCAAATCATTTTGGTGATATTGACTAAAAAACACTAATACATGTCTCAAAATATCTTCTTTTGTGTTCCACAGAAGAAAAAATGTCATACAGGTATCCATCAACATGAGAGTGAGTAAATAACAATAGAGGGGGGTGGGGTGAACTATCCCTTTAAGCTCAATTGACAACATGTGCTGACATGCTGTCCATTACCACTGAAAATAATTATAATTTGGGCCTCAATGGATGTATTTCATGGCAAAGATGTGCCATCATACAACACACTAGCGAATGACTAGACGTGGCTTGCACTGTGTGTCAGGATGGCACACATGTCACTTAATGAATAACTAAAGAGCTAAAGGGGCAGACTGGTGTGTGTGTGTGTGTGTGTGTGTGTGTGTGTGTGTGTGTGTGTGTGTGTGTGTGTGTGTGTGTGTGTGTGTGTGTGTGTGTGTGTGTGTGTGTGTGTGTGTGTGTGAGAGAGAGAGAGAGATGGTGAGGTGGTGTTGCCAGGCTCTGCTGAAGGCGATATGCCTTAGCAAGATCCTGTGTAGGATAAGCAGAGGAAGCTGGCAGCATTAACATACCGATGCCGGAGGACTTGAGCGGAAATGCCTCTTCAGTGCCTGTCTTCTCTTCCCTTCTTATTTCACTTCCGTATGTTTCATTTCAGCCCTTTATTCCATATGTGTGCTTCTTCCTTTCTTCTATGTACTCCTCCTCCATGTTTGTGTACACCACACTTTCTTCTCTACAGTATCATATTTCAAATCCAGGTTGTTACTCAAAGGGTTTCACCATCTTCTGTAGGTAGTTAGAAATATGTGGGTTGGAAGTTCATGGCAAAATAGGAAAGCGACAGCTTGTTGAGTCTGTTCTCCAGTGTGTGTAGGCTGAAAATTACACTCATAAAAGCAGTTTTAAATTCCATAACAATCAAAATATGGTGCATTAATTACCCAGAGACATTTGAAATACACTGACTGACTGTTGTAGCTATAGTGGGATGTTCCCACTGAATAGTTTCTCAGTTTACAGCCTATGAATTGTATTACACTTGCAATAACTTAGCAGTCAGTTTGGCCCATAAATCTAATAAATGTGAGGACTCTGAGTTTCCTCAACGTTTTAGTGAAACACCATACATAATTAAAACACTTTTATGAGTACAGTCTTCATATCATGTCATCTTGTGAGCATTTAGTGATGGCAAAGGTAATCTAAATGCAAAATTTAGAAATGAGCATACACTATAAAATGTGCAGTATTGGACACACTATATCCAATATTGACAGATACAGTAAATCCTAAAATCTGTAATATCGACACATAACTGATAATGTACCTATACATCACCAACACACTGACATGCTTTAGTTGCTAAGTGGGGCATTCCTGCTAACTAGTTTCTCAGTTTATATTCTCTAAATTGTATTACACTTGCAATAATTTACCCGTTTGGGCCTCTCACCGGAGGCATTTTATTTTCAAAGAGCATCTGAGAACTGAGATAAACTTGCCTTTTACCACCCGAGAGTGACTATCAGTTGTCCAATCGGAGAGAGTGTATGCGATTCCCTTGTGTTGACTCCTTGTTCCTGTTTTGGTTTGTCAGAGCATCTGTTGTTCATGTCGCTCCCCTAGTCTGAGATTTGAGCATAACCCTGGCCTCTCTTTCTCTCTCGTTCTCTTTGATTAAAGGTAGGATGGTAGCGGTGGCCCATGTGCTTTTTAGAGCATTAAATCCAGCCTCTGCAGATTTGCACGCCTGTCGCTCAGCCCTGTCAGGTGAATGCCAGAGAGACTGAGAGAGGTACCAGGGTCCACGGAGCTACATGGATAAACCATTTGTATCTGTTCAGTGCTGTGAACAGCGATCAGACAATGTACTCCCAGGTCTCATGGGGTGCAGTAAGCTGCGTGTGCTGTATTTGAGGCGTGAGTGATGTGTGGGGTGGACAGGCAGTGCCCGTAGGAGAGGACCATAGGGCAGGGTGCCAAAGGGAGCCACCCACATCATGTCTTCTTCCCCTTAGTTGCCCTCCAGCACTCTCTATGCAACTCTTTTCTTCAGGTTAGCCACAAAGCTAAGTAAAGCAAAGCTTAGTAGCGAGTGAGTGAGTTGATATTAGCATGAGCATATTTGTGTGATTTGTTTACTTTTTGTCTCTTGAGTTGGTCCATATTAGGTTTCTTCCTAAAGCAATATTTCTTATAAGTTTTGATGCTTGGCTACATTTGAAACGCAGCTTGTTAATGGATTTTGCAGCATACGATTGGTTATTGACATTGGCTAGTCTCTTTTCCTCTTTAGTGACAATATTCATCAGGGATCCTCCATTATTAAAATGTTTTTTAAAATATATATATATATATATATATATATATATATATACACCGATCAGACATAACATTATGACATATGTGGTCCTAATATTGTGTTGGTCCCCCTTTTGCTGCCAAAACAGCCCAGACCCGTCGAGGCATGGACTCCACTAGACCCCTGAAGGTGTGCTGTGGTATCTGGCACCAAGATGTTAGCAGCAGATCTTTTAAGTCCTGTAAATTGTGAGGTGGGACCTCCATGGATCGGACCTGTTTGTTCAGCACATCCCACAGATGCTCGATTGGATTGAGATTAGGGGAATCTGGAGGCCAAGTCAACACCTCAAACTCGTTGTTGTGCTTCTCAAACCATTCCTGAACCATTTTTGCTTTGTGGCGGGGCGCATTATCCTGCTGAAAGAGGCCACAGCCACCAGGGAATACCGTTTCCATGAAAGGGTGTACATGGTCTGCAATAATGCTTAGGTAGGTGGTATGTGTCAAAGTAACATCCACATGGATAGCAGGACCCAAGGTTTCCCAGCAGAACATTGCCCAAAGCATCACACTGCCTCCGCCGGCTTGCCGTCTTCCCATAGTGCATCCTGGTGCCATGTGTTCCCCAGGTAAGCGATGCACACGCACCTGGCCATCCACGTGATGTAAAAGAAAACGTGATTCATCAGACCAGGCCACCATCTTCCATTGCTTTGTGGTCCAGTTCTGATGCTCACATGCCCACTGTTGGTGCTTTCGGCGGTGGACAGGGGTCAGCATGGCCACCCTGACTGGTCTGTGGCTATGCAGCCCCATACAAAACAAACTGTGATGCCCTATGTATTCTGACACCTTTCTATCAGAACCAGCATTAACTTCTTGAGCAGTTTGAGTTACAGTAGCTCGTCTGTTTGATCGGACCACACGGGCCAGCCTTCGCTCCCCACGTGCATCAATGAGCCTTGGCCCTTGACCCTTTCGCCGGTTCACTACTGTTCCTTCCTTGGACCACTTTTGATAGATACTGACCACTGCAGACTGGGAACACCCCACAAAAGCCGTAGTTTTGGAGATGCTCTGACCCGTCTAGCCATCACAATTTGGCCCTTGTCAAACTCACTCAAATCCTTACGCTTGCCCATTTTTCCTGCTTCTAACACATCAACTTTGAGGACAAAATGTTCACTTGCTGCCTAATATATCCCACCCACTAACAGTGTTATTAAATGTTATTAAAAGTGTTTTTAGAAAATTGAGAGATGACAGACAAGAGATATGTCACTCTTCTGTCTGTACGATGCAGGAAAGTATGAGCCTGACTCATTCATGTTGCCAGATCTTACAAGCAAATCGGCGAACAAGGAAATCCTTTATGCTGAAAATAAGACTGAGATATCGCAACCCACACGTGCTCACTTTAATAACTCCATAAACTTGATCGCTGTATGAGCCAAGCTTATACATCCCCAAAATGCTTATAATAAGTGGACATGGCAACACAGCAAGAACGAGTTATGTGAAGCAGCCTTTAAGAATAAACAAAACACAACACCTCTGTCAACAGTGCTTTAAGGGTTAGTTCACTCAAAAATGCAAAAAAATCAACATCATTTACTCACCCTCATGTCATTCCAAACCCGTAAGACTTTCGTTCATCTTCGGAACACAAATTAAGTTATTTTAAATGGAATCTGAGAGCTTTCTGTCCCTTCATTGACAGTCCACGCAACTACCACTTTGACGCTTCAAAAAGTTCATAAACAGCTCGTAAATCCATTTAAATGCATGGAGCGATAATTTAGGGGACTCACTCCCACATTTAAATGGAGTTAAACTTTACAGTCTGTACGTGGCCATACACAATTTGGTTGTCAGTTCACCTTTTAGTGCTTAATCCTGCTGAACCCCCGAAAAATGTAGGTAGTGACAACCGCATTTACAAAAAGCAGCCTTTCAAAACACCTTCATCGACTGTGCTTCACTTAAAATTGCTGAACAGTGTCTTTTGTCGCTGCCATATTTCTTTAGTCAGAATAGTGTATAACAAACACGCGATATGCCAGAACGTTGCTATGGTTACCACGATGTCAATCATGGTAATTTCAGGAGTGAGTTGTGTTCCGTACACATATGGGACGATAATTTGAGGTACTCACTCCCGCATTTAAATGTGGTTATCACCCCTGAAACTTTACAGTGTGTACATGGCCTAAAAATATGTAGGCCTAATTTTGGTAATGTACCAGCATATCAAGCATCCCTAATATGCGTTCTATCCATACATGGTCAGGTGGAGCCAGGGCTGTGTTATCCACCAGGAGGGAGCACTCTTTACTCTGCGCTAATCCTGATAGCTGATGAAATGTATTGCTTACTCTTATGGAAGAACGTACTTGTACCTTTGTACATATACCACACATCCTTTAACAGCAATTCATATCTGACGACATGAGAAACTAATTGTTATAAATCACTCCCTGCCTTTTCAGAGAGTTCTGCATCCTGCTGAACAGGACGCAAGTGCTAATGTAGGATCTGCTAGATTAGAACCTAACAAAAGCAGGTGAGCCGCAATGTTAGCACAAGTAATTTGATTCTTTTGTAAACCTGTGTAGACAAGGGTTTAGCTCTTGTCGTAAACTTGATGTTTGTTGAAAATGATTTGCGTTATGATTCTCAGATGATTCTTGTGCCTGTTTAATTTAAGATCATTATGTTGGGTTGGGTGTGGGTTTGTAGAGTTAAATCTGCTAATAGACTGTAATTCAGACGTCTGTTTTAACATGTATGAAGCAAAAATGGCTGGACTGAATCCACTTTGAACTCTGGAGAAGACAGTTGTACAGTATGTAAATGTGACATCGTCAGTAAGGTCACAGGTGGCGGCAGTAATTCGGTCACTATGATCAGTCACACCTCCAAACTACTTCAGTGTAGAGAAATTTGGCACGCAGCTCGCACTTTTATTAAACAACAAAAGGGGGAGGGAGTGTGGTGTTGTAACCTGTTCGTTTTTAATTAAGTGAACCATCCTCATCAAAGGCTCACCTGGTATTTTGGGTTTGCTCGATAATGATGCTTTGAATAAATGTCAGAGGAACAAATAATACCGTGGGAGAGGACACGAAATCTTCACATGCCTTGCTCTGAAATAGCAAACCGGTTGAGGATTGAATGAATCGGAAACTTGTTTTTGACAGACAGCATATTGTATTCCATGTGTTTGTTTTTCAGCAGAACCGTGTTTTGTAGTGTGTATAATGGCAGGCAGCCAAAGCTTGGCTAAAGAGCTCAATTAAAGGTAAGACACTAAGCACACGAACATCACTCATGACGTAATATGGCTAACGCTGCAGATATAACTCACTCTCTGTGCCAGATGCTACAACCAACAGATGCTCTGAACATGTCGCCAACATGCCAACGATTTGGCAGCAGGTTAAATAAAGATTTTCGTTGGCTGAGGTAAGTTAACTGATGTGGTAAATGGTAAATTTGTCCGTTGACCTTTATAGAAGCACTGATTGATGCTAACAGTGGAGGAACTGTTACTTTGGAAGACGCTAATCAGCTATGGGAAGCAAAAACTCTCTCAGAATTTTCCTTGAAATAGCTGTATAAAAGGCAAGAACCATGCAGAAACACACACAATACACACACATACTGTGTTCATATTCACCATGGGCAAAAATACTCTCTCCCCATCAAATATTCATTCAGGCAAGCTGCTGAATGATTTTCTGTCTGTTCTAGCCATGTGCAGTGACTAGCTGGAGGTGGACGGAGTGAGTCAGGAGTCATTAGGCCTGAAGAGTCTGGGTCCTCAGATTTACAGGAAGGAGGGGGGAATGGATGGTGACATGTTGATGTTGTATTCAGTATGTTGGGAGTCCCTTGAGAGACTGACCCCCCTCTCTTTTATATCTCTCTGTTCCTCTTCGTCCTCCTCTCTGGACAGTTTTTGCCCCTTCACTCCATTTTCGCATTCACACACAGCCTTTAGACTTCAGAGCGACACAAATGATAACTTTCTGTACTTTGTGTTGGTCGTTTCGTTCCAGGGGATCAGAGGCTAAACAGTTGTGAAGAATGTAATCTCTCAGATTGACTGGGCTGTCTGGCTCATGCTTGTTTGCTCTCAGACACTGGCCTTGGGCCAGCTGAGGGTCTGTGAGTCTGACAACTGAGCCCCTTTAGCGATCCACCCTGCTGTTTCCAGATCAGCAGTTAACCCCTTAAGTCGGTCATCTCACCGTCCCCCGTAGCTGAGCTCTGTGGGTGAACACAGCCATCCACCGAGGTTCAGAGAGATTACAGTATGGTTTATGCAGCTTTAATGGGGATCGCATGAAGCAGAGGAAACAATTACTGCTGCTAAACACAGCGATGCTGAATTATACTTGCAAAAATGTAAAGGTCACATCATGAGGAATCAAACTTTAGCTTTGTCCAGAGTCCAAAAAGAAAGAAGAAACCACCATTGGAACAAAAGACTAAATTGGGGGAACCCATGCTGTGTCTTTGAATTAGAATTTTTTTTTTTTTTTTTTAATTATTACCCTGACACAACACCCCCCCCCCACCCTCCTCATATGATAAGAGGAAAGTGAAATTCCATTTAAATTAATCTATGATTGTTCAATCACTTAAATTACTATAATTATAATGTGTTTACCATTGTGCTGAACAGGCATGTTAATAACATGCTAGCAAGTATTTTCATGTAGTTCTTAAAGTCCTCCTGTATTTTATCCCTTAAAACTCATCTTTGATTACCAAAATTCCATATATGAAACGTTTTTTCCTGTGGAAAAAAAACCTATTCATGCCTTAAAATAGCTTGAATGTAACGCTACACCCTTGCTTCATTTAGTATACGTCGATCCATGAATATGCAAATGAACCCCGCCTCCACTCACTCACTCCAGCTCAGAGATCCACTCGGCCAACTTTACTGAACCAAACGCTGCACAATGGTATCAAAATCAGAAATTCAAAATCCAGTCATTTCAATAGGAATCCAAGCAATCTGGAATTTCACAGAACATCTCTTGGTTTGAAAGTGACTTCTGAGCTGTGCTTCATACATCACTGCACTGACAGTATACAATTCCATGTAAACATGCACTAGATGAACCATTGCTCTTGTGTCCCACACCTTTTCAGCTTCTTGCGTATTAGCATGGTGAAATCGCTAATTAAAATGGAACCGAATTATATCCCACTTATCTTAAAGGTGCACTATGTAACTTTTCCGTCTGCTAGAGGTCGCCTATTCAAAACAAAGGCGTAGCTTGATGACGCCAAGTTTGAGCGCAGAATCTTGGGACATGTGGTCTTCACCTCACAGTCGGTTGAAAAGAATCGGGATAGGACTCGGGCAGAAATCATGTTCATGGATGCGATTATTAACGTTATTGTAGTATGAAGCAGAGCAGGACCGAGTGTTGTGGGAGCTGAGCAAGGCCGCTGGAGCGATTGTTAATAAGATGAACGCAACACACACCTCGCGAGCAGCGGGACTTTTATTATGCCACAGTCGCGGGCGCCATTTCCGCTTTTCCGGTCATGAGTATGAGGTAACGCAGCTCTGTTTATCATTTTAGATATATTTGAGTATGTTGAAAAATATGTCATGACGTTACTCTGTGCGTTCGCTCGGCGGCTGCTATGACACTTGTTGCACACTGCAGTAAGAGTAAAGCGTTTCTGCAAAATAAAACCGGAAACCGAGGGTAACATAGATATGACGCAATTGACAGGCGACTCCCTCACACGTCCCGGTTCCTTGGTTAAAATAGCAGTTTTCTCACGATTTACAAATAGTTTGAAACATTTGGGATATTGTAAATACTCAACTGAACAAAATATATAACACTGGCCTAGTGGTTTTTGGATATTTTACTGAAAAAATGTTACATAGTGCACCTTTAATACACCCACTGACTTAATTTTACTGGCATACAGTCTTTGCTTGCATTATTAAAAAATTTAATAATTATATATAGTATTATATATTATGTGTATATATTATATACAAAGCAGCATAAAGTGCATTAATTCTCAGGGTCAGAGAGAGGGTGAAAATGGTCATTAAAAACAGTTATGATTATCATTTTATAAGTGTGTTATGGCCTCTTTAAATAAGTATGAACATGAGTTTTGTCTGTATTTTCTTTGTATTTGTGCCGATTTGCTACTGTTGTATTGAATTACAAGAGTTAATTTTGCAAACTGAGACAAATCTCATGTTTATCCTGCTATTGTGCTCCATAGAAACTTTTGTTTGAACTGGAACATTCCCATTGTCCTCTTTAACCACTTTCTCCAGTCCAATTGTTCATATGCTCTTTAGTCTCAATGTCTCTGTTAGTCCTTAAGGTATGAGGCCACTGCAAAAACACAAAGGCTTCTGTAAACCCTCATTGTGGCTTTTCGTTTGCCTGTTGACACTAGTAAAGCTCGGTCGGTGTAGACAAAGGGCTGGGTACATTACACAGCAAATTACTTAATATCAATAGATGGGAAACATCCATTCTATTTACAACAAAGATAACCTGTTTGATTCTGTCAAGCATGTGTTTACCTATCACTTTAACTACATTGCTTCATTACCGTTAACACACACGCACACATCACCTCCTCCTTATAGCTAGCACACATCCTTTTAAACGAACACACACATGCATGCATACAATTTGTCATTTAATTTGCTTTCTTAATTTTTCTCCCTTTTTCCCTCATTTACAGACACACACACAAACACACACACACACTGTGTAAACACAAATTCTCCACCCATTACCCATGTTTGTGATTCTGCTATACCTGCTTGTTGCAGTGCCCCAGGGGCCTGGCAACCTGACCGCTCCCTTCAACAAATCGTTGGCAGTTCACAGGCTTTTAAATGCCACACTGTTTTAATTACACTATTTACTTAATAAGCTGCAAAAATGCTATTCACACAGCAGGAGGAGCAGGTGATTCAGGACTTCAAACACCTGGTGGATGTTCTCTCACATCTCTTTAATTTGATCTTCTGATTTTTTAGTTTCACTCTGATTATCTGTAGATTATTCAGTGCATGAATGCTGCTCATATTTAAACGAATTCCTTTTTTATTATCTGTCACTTTGTAATGTTGTCAGTTTTACAGGTAGAATGTGCTATTTCCCTACTGTCATTCGTGAGAACATGACAGTTGGCACCTGCGGCTCTCTCTGTAACTATTTCTTTGTAACTGAGACCAGCCTGTCCTGTCCTCAGGGTTTCCGGAAGCGAAATATTAGTGGTACGTGTCAAATGAAAAGTTGGCAAACAGTGGCATTTGTGTTAGAGCACAGCTCTATTTGTTTCTAATGAGATGACATGAATTCATTTGTGTTGTTTGAATAGAATGATGATACATGGCTAGTGTCACCTCCCAAAATGAGATTTTTTTTTTTTTCACTTCTACATCCACTGTTATCATCTAATCATTCAATCCAATCATTTTACACCATCCGTTGTTATTGTATTCACCTGTTTTATTTGGTGTATTTACACTTGCCTGCGTTTAAACTCATTTTAAGGATGCTTTTCACCATTGTTATTCTGCTTAGTTATTTTGTGCTTTAATTTGAGTAATACAGTAATTTTTTCTAATGCATTGTGTATCATGAACTAACAATGAACACATTTTTACAGCATTTATTAATTTCACTTCATGTTAATTCATAAATATACTATTGTTCATTGTTAAATCATTTTCATTCACAATACTCCACTGTTAAAAAAGTTTGGGGTCAGTAAAATTGTTTGTTTTTTGAAAGAAGTCTCACCAAAGCTGCATTTATTTGATACAAAATACAGTAAAACTGTAAGGTTGTGAAATATTATTACAATTTAAAATAAATTTTCCATTTTAATATATTGTAAAATGTCATTTATTCCTGTGATGTAAAATCGGAATTTTCAGCATCATTACTCCAGTCTTCAGTGTCATATGATCCTTCTCAGAAATCATTCTAATATGCTGATTTGCTGCTAATCATTTCTTTTTATTATGTGGAAACTGTGGCACATTTTTTTTTCCATGACTATTTGATGAATAGTCAAAAGAATTTAGCATTTATCTGAACTAAAACCTTTTGTAACATTTATAAATATCTTTTCTTTTGATCAATTTAATGTGCCCTTGCGAAATAAAAGTTCCTTCAAAAAAAACAACGTACTGACCTCAAATTACCTTGAACGGTAGTGTATATTAATGTTAATTTATACAACTTGAAATTTAAAAAAATATATTAGTATGTTATAATATTAACTTTAATATCAGTTAATGCTGTAAAAGTATTGTTCATTATTAGTCCATGATGCCTAGTGCAATAAAAAAAAAAACTTCTTGTAGTGTTGCTAACACTTGCTAATATTTTTGACGTCATTTTCATTATGTAATCATTGTATATTTTGTATATGATGATGTATTTTCTTAAATGTAGCAATGTAAAAAGTATGCTTAATGAGTCATTTTCATTCTTTCTGTAATTACCAGACTTTTTTTTTTAAAAAAACATAGGACCTATTATAGATGTCCCATGGACTCTGGTCATGTGACTGCGGTCAGGTATAGGTCACTGAAGTTGCAGTATATCTGTCAGAACAACATGATCTCATGAGAATACGTGTGTATTTTTACGTAAAGTGTGATTCTACCACACATACATTTACTTACGTTTTCATACACACTAAAACGTACAATACTGACGTATTGACAGCACTAAAACGTAATTATTTACGTATCCAAGTGTGAACGTGTACCAGCTCCCATGTATGAATATTAAAATCGTGGCATTAATGTTTTGTTTCTATTGTATTCAATTGTCATATCAATACATGTTTTCAGTCGCATTTATTAAATGCATTTGACTAATCTACTTAATATAAAATAACATTTTGCTCTATTCGTGACTTCTGCTGCAAACTCATTTCGGATGATTAACTTTGGTAACGTTAAAGAAGATTGCATTTTAAAACCTTAAGATGAATAACATTTCTGTAATCGTTTAACCATTTTGTAGTAGGCCTAGTTTGTTTGCCGTAAGACAAAAAGGCGTTTTCTCCTATAGCAACTGACGATCATAACATTCACCAAAACACAACATAAATTCACAAAACACATCAATTTTATTGGTTCGCTGTAATCCAAATCTTTATAATCCATATGTTTGCGAGGAACAGATCCAAGTTCAGCCCTTTATCCAGCGACCTTCATCTCATTCTCAGCAGTGACCGTAAACGTCAAATCCCACGCTCGTTATGATGAATTCAAATGCAAAACTTGCGCCCCTGTGAAGCATTACGACATGATTTACGGCAGTGGTATCGAACGCTCATTGGCTATCACCTGCTTCGTCACAGATTGTGACATGCCGTGTTTCAGTCGAGTCAATGTGTATTTGAAATGGGGAAATGCGCGCCTTCACAGAGTGAAGCCGGATTAATATTTTCATTGATTAATAACTTACATTCTGCTCTGTACCCCATACAAAACTATTATATACCGCCAGAGAGGACTGCGACTGCAACACATCGTCATTTGAACTACTTTTGGTACCGCTTTTGACATTTTTGCAATAAATAAATTATTGTGATTTCACTTGTCTGTCTGTTATGCTTTTATTTATAACAGTACGTAGTTTTAATAAATGGTTATTGGTAGGTTTAGGGTTAGCTGTTGAAAATATCTTTTTAATGCTATATTGTTACTAAAATTGTCATTTTCCAACACATTTCTGTCCATTACGTTTTATTCTCTTTATATTCTGTTTAAAATGGGTATGTTTCGGTTTGTGGGTAGTGTTAAGGGATCTTACATTAATCTATAAAATGGTAAAAGGGAAATTATACAGATATCTTTATGATATATAAAAAAAGATTTGAATCTTTACTCGTATAAAGATTCGTATTCTTAAAAGATTTCATGACGGATTTGTAAATATTTTACGTTTTTTAGCTGTAAAAACGTAATAATGCTACGTTTAAATGTTGCCAATACGTCCATATTCTACGTTTTAGCACTTCTCCAAATGTACAAAAACGTACGTTTTGTCTCTTTGAAAGTTATGTATTACTACCTACGTATTAACAATGAGACCAGGCTGGTCAGAATAGGCCTATTTATGGGTTCATAGTTCCTAGAACTAATGGCGTAAGTATACCCGCTTTTCACTGCAGGAACTGGGATCGATTTGAGTTCTAGGAACGCCTTTTAGGGGGAGCTAAATTAGCCCCTACTTTAGAGTAGGGTCTAACCCAGCACAATAGGAACTCCCAGTGACTTAAGTGTACGCTGATTGGCCGAACGCACGCGAAACACTGTGTTAAAAAGTCTGTGTTTAGTGTGTTAAAATGTGTGTTTAGTGTGTTATAACACCCGCCATTTAAAAAAAAACAGCTGTGTACACTTACAGATTATAGCCTATATATTCACTCCACAAACTAACTCTACGAATAAGGAAAACAGTGATAGATGGGCTTCTCAACCTTCATGCTCAGAAGAAAATCCAGCGCAACTTTGAGGGGACCAAGCGAAACATGATTATGTATTTCTGCTCAGCTAGCAACCACACGGCAAACATTAATACTTTTTCATATACTGTCTTTCTTTTTATAACAGTTCTATCTAATAACGTATTAGACAGGACTGTTAAACAGATCATAAACTAATGAAGATGGAGAATGGAAGTGCTGTGTGCGCAGGCTCTGGCATTCTGGCGTCCTACTAAGCTGGTTCCTACTGGTTACTTCCTGGTTCATACTAAGCATGTGTATGTAGCATACAGGACACATAGGCATACAGGTGTATGTTCTTTTATGTATCCATGAGACTGATCGTTTTACTGGTGCATTTGTCAGTTTTCATGGCAGTGATGTGGCAGACATTTAACATGTTAAACGCAGTGTTAGTGTTCCCAGCCTCGCTGTTATCCACTTCCTGATCACTCAAAGATTTATTGGCCCTCAAACACTCCCCTGTGAAAAACTGCAGACATTCAGAACCTCATAACCTCCTCTCCCTCAGGCACTTTTCTCTGTCTCACACACACACATGCACATATATAGCCCTTTCCGTCTCCTAACCTCTCCATATTTCATTCCGACATGTAAATAAACACCATCAGAGTGAAAAACCCCTAGTGTCGTTTTAAACCTACTAATTAGTTTTGGCCCAGAATATCACAATGTTGTATGTGTCAGGCTGTCACCTCAGTAGGTTGGACGTGTCAGGGCACAAGTTACTGCAACACTATTTGTTTTTGCGTTGATGATATCCAAAGGGATGGCGGTCCAGGTGGGACAACGTCCGAAGGGACACTGAGACCCATGCAGCTTTATTCAAATGTCATTTAACAGAACTGACTGACAGACAAACGACTTCAGACCTGACCTGACTGACTGACTTTACACACTTCTCCTTATTACAACCTGTCTTCGTTTGTAGTGGCGTGTCGTGTGCTGTAAACCGGTGCTAGTGTTGACATCTGGCTGCGTTCTTTCATGAGGCCTGAGGGGGGGGGGGCGATCGGAGGGGCGTGTGGGATAATTTGTTACGGTGTTAACAGGCTAATAGACGTCCACCTGGTTTTGAGAGTTCAGAGACAGCAGTGGCCTCCTCTGCAATCAGCTTAAGTCTTCAGCCCCTTTTTATTACCTCAATTATGAGAGCCGTTTAGAGGCAACCGCTCTGTGTGAGTGCGTGTGTGTGTTTTTCATGTCATCTGGTTGGGTTAGGACCCAGACACCCACTCTCACCACATCAAACAAGCCCGTCTGAGTAAAGGTGTGCTGGCGGGGTCTCTCCCTGTTCTCTGTTGCGGTGTCTGTGTGTCCTATACCAGACCTTGGGAGAGCTCGTTTCATGTGGTCTGCTGTGAGCTGTTGGAGTACAGATGCAAAAGACCTCCTGCCTCTGGTGGACTCATTGCCTTCCACCCAAATATAACTCCACTCATTGTCTCCCAAACCACTTACACTCATGGTAAAATAAAGAAAAAGGGGGGAAATCCAAATTTGGTCTATTTTTTGTAGCCATTTATTGAGGGAAATGGTAGATCAGATGCTAGTTTTATTTGCTTGAGGTTTTTAAAATGATCACATGCCAGTAGTTTACCCAGACAGTCACCCACCCACCCACATGCACAAGTAGATATGTTTACTAAATATTTATTTATTTATTTATTTATTTAGTCAGTTATTTACTTATTTTCTAACTCCGAGTTGATATAGTTTTTATTTTTTAATTTTTTTTTTTTTTCAATATTATTTTCAAGTAGTCAAGTTTAGTTTTGATAGTTTTAATTTAATTTTATTAAATTTTTTATTTTATTGTATTTTATTAATTTTTTGTTTTATTTAATTTATTATTTAATTTATTTTATATTATAGTCACGAAAAAAGTACTTTAGTTTTTAGTTTATGGTAAGTTTTATTTTTTATTTTAGTTAACATAATTTTTTTTCTGCACAGATGCACAAATGATCTGAGGATGGGCACTTGCTTTCTGATATAGAAAATCAATTAAACTGAATCATTACTGTTCCTAAAACTCACTGACAAATAATGTCCATTTACATTCAGTTTAGATCAGCTCCAGTTCAGTTCAGTTTAGTTCAGAAACAACAAAAAGATAACCAGAAAAAAACTAACCAGACAGACCCTTTTTTTTATGGGACTATCTGAAGAGTCTGTTGAAGATGTAATCAGTGTGCTTGTTCGTACTCTTATATTGGAGATGTGATTGCTTGCATGAGCCTTAGAGCCAAACTGTGATTTATGATCGGCTCACTTGTTTTTGCATGACTCGTTTGATGGTATTTTCTGAACGGGGCCAATCACTGCCAAAAATCATAAAACTACACACCTGTGTGTCGACACACATACACCCTTCACACCTGTGCACGTTAAATGAGAACAAAGAAGTTCGAAAAGGGAAAAAATCACCACCCCATTTGAGTAACAACGTTAAATATCTGTAAAATTTACAGCAGGCACATACAAACCGCAGAATTCACATAGACACACCACTGAAGAAAAAATGCTTATCACATGCAGATACATGATAGCGCGCAGGCTAACCTCACCGTAATGTCCTAATCTAACAACCCATTTGTAGCTGTATGGTTGTAAATGATCTCCTGGTGGGCTAATACAATTAGCATTGTCTCCTGTCTGTGTACCCAGCATTTTAGCCCTACATCTATCAGCGTAATGGTGGCGGGCAGGAGCTCTGATGTTGTCTAATAAGGGCATTTTACTCCCTTTAAGAGAGGGGGGCAGGTAATGTACGACCTTGGAGGTGAAGTCCAGCACCATGCTATAAACCACAGCGATATGTCAAAGAGAGGGAAAGTCCAACTGAAAAGAGGTTTTAATCATTTCATTTATCAGTTCCTTCTTGCTTTTCACTCCCCCTCTCCTCTAGTTTATCTCAGTTGGAGGAGGATACAGAGGGCGAGGGAAATCGATGCAGAGAACATTACAGTAAAATGTATTGATCAGACACAGAGAGAGCCTTGCGTGCTGCCCAGATATGGCCTAGTGATGCAATGCTTAAAGGAATTTATCCACTGCCTTCTGCATTAACCTTTTATTGACTGCTTGCCTGTCCATAATTAACACTCACTTTAGCTAAAGTGGTTAGTTTCAGCTGGGAGGCCAGGTGTGCGTGTATGCGTTGCATTGTTCGCAGACCGAGTCGAAGTTCAAGTGCGCCGAATGTGTCGGGTGGGAGTATGTGAGCCACCCCCCAGAAAAACAGAGGTGATAGATCTCCTTCCCTCCACATTAGCTCGCTATTCCAGCAGGCCTGGCTGTAGGGTTATAGGGTTTCAGAGCAAATTGAAATGAGTGATTGTAACGTCGATCTCTCCTGAGCGCGGGTCAGATGGGAGAGGTAGACTGCATCTCGCAGAGGTTAATCTGTATGGATGGTTGGCATACACTTCCAAAATATACTTCCAATAGTCCACACACACACACACACACACACACACACACACACACACACACACACTTTATCCACTGACTGTAGATGGAAATGCGACATGGAGTCACATGGAGTTTCTTCAACCTAAGTGATTCAGCTAGGTACAGTCATGATTAGAAGGTGATTCAACATTATGACATTAAAAATGTCTATATTTTGGGAGGTTGCTTAATATCTGACTGAATTTGTTCACTCTCACCACAAACTGCACCATCTTTTTTACTCACCATTTGTTTTACGAAACTCTTATAACTTAAAATGTTGGTCTCTTCTTCTCTTCTTCCACATTTTCTGCTTTTGATGAATAGAAAGTTTAAAAGAACAGCATTTTTTTTAAATAGAATTTGTTTTGTAACATGGACCCACTTTATATTAGGTGGCCTTAACTACTATGACTAACATTTAAATTAATCATTTGATACAATGCACTTATTGTGTACATACATGTTTTTACATTGTACTTATATTTTAAAAAATACCTGCATGTAATTACATCTGTAATTAATTTCTGTAATTACATTTATAATTACACTGTTGACACTTTCCTTACACCTAACCCTACCCTTAAACCTACCCATACCACCACACCTGTCCCTAACTTTAACCGTATCCCACCTCAATATCAGCAAAAGTGTTTTGCAATACAATATGAACACAATAAGTACATTGTACTTATTTTTTGATGTAAGTACACAGTAGTTAAGGCCACCTAAAAAAAAGTGGGACCTGTAACATTGTGATTGTATTTACTGTCACTTTTAATCAATTTAATGTGCCCTTTCTAAATAAGTATTAATTTATTTGAAAAATAAAAATTCTTACTGCCCCCAAACTTTTGAACAGTAGTTTGTTAATGTTAATTTATACAACCTTTATTGTTAGTATAGCAGCTTGGACATTCTGCTACGTTTGTGTTCCACCTGTCGTTTACAAGTTAGGAACAACATAAAGAGTGAGTAAATGATTCCAAAATGTTGATTTTTTTTTTTTGCAAACTATTCCTTTAAGTGTGTATTTTTGTGTGGATCTTTATGGTTAGCATTCATTTGTGTGCGTGCGGTCTCTTTCACCACAGTCTATTTACTTCAGTTACCTCTTCTCTGTCTCTTCCAATAATCCAGTAAATGATGAGAGAATTTAAACACACACGCATGCGTGTATAGAACGAGCTCTCATATTATTTATGAACTGATGTGCTACATTAGAGTACTTAGCACATGTTAACGGATGTTATTGTCAAGCCCTCATGCAGTATAAGGATGATATATCGAAGCGCTATATGCTAATTCCACCCTCGGTGTGTAATGCAGCCTCTCATGTGGCTGGTGCAGTTGGAGAGACAGCACTTAACAGGAGAGCCACTCCACCATTAAGTGGCCCTTACAAAATATATAACCACAAATAGTGTCAGAGAGGGGCTGTCCTCTGACCGCTGGACAGCACAGACTCATCCATAACATTGGCCTCCTTTGGGCACTGCTGCAGTCTTTGAGTGGAAGACCATTAGTGTTTATTATAGGCTATGATTGTTTGAGATAAGCGTTTGTGGCAGAACTTTGTGTATTTGTGAGGATAGTGATTATTCCTGTATTAAAATTGAAGTGTGTCAGTCCCACGCCGCTAATGGAGCTAAACTGAACTGCAATTTTTGGTTGCTAGGTGGTTGCTTACTCGCTCAAGTCCAAAGAATCCACCTACCCCAAGTCTCTATGATATTCTTTTTCTTAAGCATGGCTCATAATTTTCCCAGATATTTTGAAATCAAAAATAACACATTTTTGAAAGAAATCTCTTATGCTCACCAAGGCTGCATTTATTTGATGTAAAATACAGTAAAACATTACTATTGTAAAAGTATTACAATATAACAGTTGAATATTTTATATAATATATATAATACATTTTAATATATATAATATATTTTAAAATATAAATAATTTATTCCTAGGACAGCAAAGCTAAATTTTCAAATCATTCTAATATGCAAATTTGGTGGTCAAAAACGTTTCTTGTGCATTAAAGCATATGCAAAATGTTTCCAAAAATTCCCCCTCTCTCTCTTTCTCACACACACACACACACGCACACGCACGCACACACACACGCACGCACACACCCCGCTAACCCTACCCCTAAACCTATCCATCATAGAAAACGTTTTGCATTTTTACATTTTGTTTTAAATAAATAAACATCATTTAGTATTTTTATTAATCCATTTCTCTCATGGGGACCGTTGGCTGGTCCCCATATAGGCAATCTCAGGTTTTACTATCCATATGGGGACATTTGGCCCTTACAATGGAGGTTAAACAAGTACACACACACACACACACACACACACACACAGTTTTGTCATATTTATGAGAAGCTATATTGTCATATTCTAGTGAAAACCACACTGTATATTAATTACGTGACTAAATGAAATGCTGTAACATTAAAGTTACTTTGGAATTAAAGCCACAGGCTTCACCTGTCCAGGTGTAAATGATTGAGCTATTAATCAGCATTGGCCAGGTGCGTTTAGGTGATTTACACTGCTTACACTTGTAGAGTTGCAGAAGTGCATTCCGAAGGCTTTGTTCAAAGGAAGAGCAAGGGGATGTATGTGTGGAATGGCATCATCCCCTTGCTCTTCCTTTGAACAAAGCCTTCGGAATGCACTTCTGCAACTCTACAAGTGTAAGCAGTGTAAATCACCTAAACGCACCTGGCCAATGCTGATTAATAGCTCAATCATTTACAATCAATCAATCATTTATTTATATATATATATATATATATATATATATATATATATAATATAATATAATATAATATAATATAATATATACACACACACACACACAAAAGATGCACAGTCCTTTGCTTTTTTTAAACGTGTCATTAGGGCAGGTTATTGTGTGTCGTAAAGAAATCAGGAAATGAGTGTGTGGACTGCCCCTAGACAAACACACACTTCTTTGTGTGTTTAGGGCGAAGTTAACTATTCACACACTCCCTGGAAAGCACACACAGTAGACTCTATACATTTTCAGTGTATATATACTACAGTTAAAAAGTTTGGGGTCAGTAATACTTTTTAATGTTTATAAAATAAGTATTTTTATTATTACAATTTAAAATAACTTCCTTCTATTTCAATATATTTTAAAATTGTATTTATTTCTGTGATGACGAAGCCGTCATTAAGTAATTATTATAAGTGAACAATGATTACAATATGAAATTTAGCATTGGTGCATGTTGATTCAGAGTATGCGTCTTTCTTATGTATATTGTGCTTTTCTAAAACCCAAAGCGCTACAAACATAATATGATACAAATAAAATGCAGAAGTACAAGAATAATACAATACAAAGAAACTATAAATCATAAAATACTAATCATTACAATACAAATAAACAACACAAAATCAATTTAATGTGTCTTTGATGAATAAATGTATTGAATTTCATCTCAATGACCCCAAACATTTTAACTTCATTGTGAAAATATAATAAATATTACATTTATTTATTTAGTTAGTTTTTTAATATTATATCTATCAAATTATCATGTTTTTAATAAATTTGATGTCCCAATAGATGCCAATCCAGCCTGGCACAGACCTTGCCCCCTGAGGAAGCACCTGTCGACCGACCCTATTGGAGTAATGACGATCCTGACATGCCCCTCCCCTTTGACCTCTCCGACATCATCAACCGCGTTGAGTCACTTCTCTGGAGGTAAAGTAGAATTACTATGTTTTTGTTGAGGTCTTATGTTTTCTTTTATGTAGAGATTGTTATTAAAATAATCGAAAGCTGCCTTAAGGATTGTTAACCATTTATGAAGATCTGATCTGATCTGATGATGTTCAATCTGTGAATGTCGTGCATGAAAAGCGCTTCATAGATTGATACAGTAAAGCATAAATGCTCAAAATGTGACTTACTTTCGCTTTTTCTTTCTTCCTAGGATGTAAGATGTTAGTAAAAGAGGGAGATAAATGGAGAGAAAGAATGTTATGGGTGGATGTTAAGAGGTAGAGGCCATGATGGAGATCACAGGTGACAAAAAACAGTACAACACACACCTGTTCAGTTTCTCCTTTCTGGCCCACCTTTGCCTGAAGACCAACATTCACCTTCACACACACCACATTGAGGTCCACTCGGATGGACAGACGGATATAAGGATGAAGACCGGGGTGGATACAGGGCGACATCTGGATGGGACATTTTATTTCCTATTGCCATCAGTATCGTTTACTATCACTTTAACAGAGTCCTTAGTGTTATAATGACCATTCATAGACGCATATCAGTAGTAGCATACAATACCTATCCATAAATATATACGTATATATAAATATATATCCATAAATGTATGTATGTTTTACTTCAGTTCTCCATATATCCTCTGAAGCTTTTTTTTTGGACAGACATTATATAGATGTATACAGTGTACACAGTTCACTTCTCCTCTATGTGTATGTGTGTGTGTGTGTTTGTCTGCGTGCCATCTTTTGAGGAAGAAAGTCAGTTAAGAAAAAAGGATATGACATTGTGGGGGTGTAATGACATCATTAACGGGTGTCATATGCGTGCTGTTGCCTTTCACCTGGCGTATTGTCTAGGGATTTAGTATGTTTGAATTTGCCCTAAGTGTGTTTGAATGTTTGCGTGTGCGTCCGTCTGAATGTTTTTTTTAGGGAGAAGGTAAAGTTAATGTTGTTAGACTGACTCTGTCAATGATGTTTGTCTATATAGGTGCATGTAGGTACGAGGCACGCACGTGTGTATGTAAACGTGTGGGCGGTTTTATTTTTGTGTGACTGAATTTGAATGTGTGTGCGTGTGTGTATACATAAGATGTTTCTCCCTCAAGCCAAGTAGTGTCGATAGATGGCTTTTACTGAGCTCTCCAAGAGAACTTACACCCCTTGCGTCACATAATTCTCGCAGCTCATTGGCTCTTAACCTTTCAATAACGCCTGCCTATGTCTGAAATGCTGCCAATTTTGGGAGGAATGCACTCGAACATCTTTTAACGAGTGAAAGAGGAGGAGAAGCACTTGTATGTCCTCTAAACGAATGAAGGATGAATGAAAAAGGGATGACTGTTGAAGTTCAGCAGCTTTCTTTTATTTTTATGCTTTTCTATGTCATCAGTGTTAATGTAGAAAATCCATATTATAGTATTCGATGAAGATGCTTAAATGTGTTTTATACTTTTGAAGTTTGAGTTGTCATTGGTTGCCAAATATTGTGTTCTTGCTGAGTAAATGCTGTGAGGTTGGTATATAAATATAAATGTGTATATATAATCTTTCTTTCATTGTGTTTTTTTTTTTTTCTGTATTCTTTTCCGGAGTGCCACGAGCCCTACTGCTTTGTGTGTGCAAAGCACTGGTTTATCAATCAGTACATGGTTATTCGTTCTGTTTGAATTAAATTTTTATTTGTATATTGGTAGCAATTTATAACAATTTTGATTAAAAGTTATTGATGAATTGTTATTACAGTTATATACTGCTTAACAGGTGATTATTAATTGTGCACTCATAGTATTCGAGTTTTATCATTATAAATAATATGGATATTTCAGCCATTATATAATTTATTAATGGTTAATTAATGGAATGTATATGAAATACTGTAATAGACGTTTTACCTATAATAATACAGTGCTAATACAGAGCAGTGAAAATGCCTTTACTTTGTTCAGATTTAATACAATTATTTTTGTTGTTGTTTGTTTATAAATGGCAATATCAGCATTTGAGGAAAAATTTTAATTTCAAATTTCAAATTTCAGAATGGTTTAGCAAGAAAATCCAAGCAAGAAAATCTGGTCTTTTGTACAAATGAGCTCACATGGCCAATGTCAAAAAATACAATTTTATTTAGTGACCTTGAAATACAGAATCTTAAATACTCTTTTATGCATTTTGCATCATAAATGTTTCAAATTTTTAGGTTTAAATTCAATTTTGAATCTCAGATGTATTTTTAGATATTTGGATCAAACTTGTCTTGTGTATATAGTCTTTCCTCTCAGAGCTATTATGTAGACCAGTAGACTCATTTGAACTCTTGTCTCAGCTCTATTAAAGTGTGTGTGTGTGTATGTGGTCCAGGTATACTCTACATTATGATAACAAAATGTCCCCAAAAAGATGACAATATCTGAAATCCTTGTCCTTGTGGGGACATGTTTTGGTCCCCATGAAGAAAACAACTTATAAATCATACTAAGTGATGTTTTTTTGAAAATATAAAAATGCAGAAAGTTTTCTGTGATTGGTAGGTTTAGGGGTAGGGTTAATGTAGAGGGATAGAATATAAAGTTTGTACAGTATAAAAATCATTATGCCTATGGAAAATTCCCATAAAGCATGAAAACACAACGTGTGTATGTGTGTTGCCTTTGGGGCTTGGAGGCGTTTCCTCTAGTCTTTAGTGAAGGTGTGATAGATGGCTGAGCCTGAGGTGAGCAGGTGATTGGTGAATGGCCACTCTAAACTTCACTGCAGTCTGTTTTCAGGCATGTGTGCACAGGTATGCATTGTTCTAAAGAAGGTCATCAGTAGTTTCTATGTTTTACATCACTGTAGGTGAGAGAAAGATGACCAGGTGCATGTGGAATTAAGTACCTGTGTGTGTGTGTGTGTGTGTGTGTGTTTCCTACAGGCATGCTGTTGATTGACAGCTAAGTTAAAGATGGATCACATCTCAGAGGTGACATTCAGCAACATACATGATTTGAAGGACAAATGCATTTTTACACATAATATAGTACACCTGTTATGACTGATAATGGGTTAATGCACTGAACAGTTTTTTTTCTTCTTCTTCACAATATACCTGTTGTGTTTGTAATCATAAAACCCGGAAGAGAATTTGCATTTTGAAGTCATGTTTCCTTGGGATTTTTTCTATGGGTTTTTAGATTATCAGTTTCAATTTATGATTCAAATCTGTGGTTAACATTAACGTACCTTTTTTTTCTTTCTACTTTCTCTATTTTATAGCTTTAGAAGACATGAATCATATGAACCACATTTCTGGTGTTTCTTCTGTCCTTTTTTTATAGCTTGACAGCCTATGGTCATTGCATGCTTTCACTGAATGGAAAAGAGCAGCAATATTATGTCATAGATCTCCAGACATGTTAAAGCTGAGTAAGGAATGGATGAATTAAAATTTTGTGATCTGAGACCATAGTTTTATACTTAGTTTTGATCAAAGAAGCAAATATCTGATAAGGGCAGACAATACCACTGCAAACTTGAGGTTATGTGTGTGTGCGCACGTTCTCATGAGTCCACATCTCTACACAGACTGAAGAGTGAGTTATTCAGTGAGACAGTGAGTCTCAAGAGCACTGTGTGTGTCCACATGATGAACACATAATGCAGTTCTCCCAGTTAACCAGCAATGAGTGGACCTGTCAGACCCATGAGCCTCATGGTTACTGCATGATGCTGCCATGACAACACTCCTCAGTGCTGTGTGTTAAACGGCCACTCAGGGCTGTCATGGCTGCCCAAGCAATGGGAACTAACAACCATGTGGCCCCCTGATAGTACTAGCATAGAGATAGTGCATAGTGCATTTCAGTGATTTCAATATGGGTAAAGTGTGTTGTTAGTGCTCTTATAAACGTATAGCAGCAATAGCCGTATGACAAAAGATGCCATGTTAAATAGAACAATGTTAAATCACATTTATTAATAATAATCCATAATTCTGTCATGTAATACAGTTCATTAGCATAACTGTTGGCTGGCTGGGAGGTAGGGCATTTTTAGGACATTTTATACATTTTAATTATCAGTATTTTTTTAGTCTTTTAGTTTTTAGATAAACATATCTAAAGGAAATACCATAAAACATTATATATGAGAAAATGCTAATTATGTTACATCAAATATATGCTTGTATGCAGAGAATATACACTACTGTTCAAAAGTCTGGAGTCAGTAAAAGACTTTTAATTTGATCAAAAATACAGTACATCCAGTAATAGTGTGAAATATTATAACAATATAAAATAACTGTTTTCTAGTTGAATATATTTCATTCCTGTGATGCAAAACTGAATTTTCATCATCATTACTCCAGTCTTCAGTGTCATATGATCCTTAAGAAATCATTCTAATATGCTGATTTGGTGCTCAGGAAACATGCAAAACTGTGCTGCTTAATATTTTAGTAATGAATTGAAAGTTAAAAATAACAGCATTTATTTGAAATAAAAATAATTAGTATATGGCTTTAATGTCACTTGGTCAATTTAAAGCATTTTTGCTTATTTAAAAAAAAAAAACAGAACTGTATCTAAGCCTTAAAACACAATTTATTCATGATAATATATCATGAATAAATATAGAATTATGGAATTGTTATTGAATATAAATATATTCTATGATATAATTTTCTATTCTAGAATATTCAAATATAGCATTGTTTTCAGATAATATATTGTGATATATTTTTCTTACCACCTTGGCAGTTTACAACTAAATTTAATTCGATTTATGCTTAAAGCAAGAATAACTACAGTGGGGAGAACAAGTATTTGATACACTGCCGATTTTGCAGGTTTGCCCACTTACAAAGCATGTAGAAGTCTGTAATTTTTTATCATAGGTACTCTTCAACTGTGAGTGACAGAATCTAAAACAAATATCCAGAAAATCACATTGTATGATTTTTAAGTAATTCATTTGCATTTTATTGCATGACATAAGTATTTGATACATCAGAAAAGCAGAACTTAATATTTGGTACAGAAACCTTTGTTTGCAATTACAGAGATCATACGTTTCCTGTAGTTCTTGACCAGGTTTGCACACACTGCAGCAGGGATTTTGGCCCACTCCTCCATACAGACCTTCTCCAGATCCTTCAGGTTTCGGGGCTGTCGCTGGGAAATACGGACTTTCAGCTCCCTCCAAAGATTTTCTATTGGGTTCAGGTCTGGAGACTGGCTAGGCCACTCCAGGACCTTGAGATGCTTCTTACGGAGCCACTCCTTAGTTGCCCTGGCTGTGTGTTTCGGGTCGTTGTCATGCTGGAAGACCCAGCCACGACCCATCTTCAATGCTTCCTCCTCTGGATCATCCAGATGGTCATTGGCAAACTTCAGACGGGCCTGGACATGCGCTGGCTTGAGCAGGGGGACCTTGCGTGCGCTGCAGGATTTTAATCCATGATGACGTAGTGTGTTACTAATGGTTTTCTTTGAGACTGTGGTCCCATCTCTCTTCAGGTCATTGACCAGGTTCTGCCGTGTAGTTCTGGGCTGATCCCTCACCTTCCTCATGATCATTGATGCCCCACGAGGTGAGATCTTGCATGGTTCCCCAGACCGAGGGAGATTGACCGTCATCTTGAACTTCTTCCATTTTCTAATAATTGCGCCAACAGTTGTTGCCTTCTCACCAAGCTGCTTGCCTATTGTCCTGTAGCCCATCCCAGCCTTGTGCAGGTCTACAATTTTATCCCTGATGTCCTTACACAGCTCTCTGGTCTTGGCCATTGTGGAGAGGTTGGAGTCTGTTTGATTGAGTGTGTGGACAGGTGTCTTTTATACAGGTAACAAGTTCAAACAGGTGCAGTTAATACAGGTAATGAGTGGAGAACAGGAGGGCTTCTTAAAGAAAAACTAACAGGTCTGTGAGAGCCGGAATTCTTACTGGTTGGTAGGTGATCAAATACTTATGTGATGCAATAAAATGCAAATGAATTATTTAAAAATCATACAATGTGATTTTCTGGATTTTTGTTTTAGATTCCGTCTCTCACAGTTGAAGAGTACCTATGATAAAAATTACAGACCTCTACATGCTTTGTAAGTAGGAAAACCTACAAAATCGGCAGTGTATCAAATACTTGTTCTCCCCACTGTATATGTGGTAAGAATGATAAACCTACTTCAAGATGTATTCTCTGAAATTGTAATATTTAAGGTTGTTTGGATATTTGTACTACAAAACAAAAATACAAATAAAGATTTTTTTTCAGTGTAGGTAAAGTTCACGTTGTTTGAGAACAGATGCTCTTAGTTTGCTCATTACAGGATGCAGGGATCCAGGGCTCTTACCAGTGTGTGTGTGTGTGTGTGTGTGTGTGTGTGTGTGTGTGTGTGTGTGTGTGTGTGTGTGTGTGTGTGTGTGTGTGTGTGTGTGTGTGTGTGTGTGTGTGTGTGTGTGTGTGTGTGTGTTCCTGTGTTTGTGATGGAACGGATCTGGCTTTTGACTGATGTGCTGATAGTGATGTGAAACTCTTGGAGCACATTTTTGGCACTTGAGTGAAGGGACACTGCTGTGATCTGGCTTAAAGGATTCCAGTGTGTGTGTGTCTGTCCTGTTGACAGTTTCATTCTGCTAAACTCTGCTGTGACCTGACTTCAGAGATGTATTCGCAACGCTCCAGAGAGAGAGAGATACAGTGTGTGCGTGTGTGTGTTTGTGTGAGTATCGGTGGCTCTCTGAAGTCCTTCCATTCTGCAATGGCTCAGGGCCCACTATAGAAGTCACTGTCATGTCGTATGACCCACTTCCTGTCCTGTCCCACAGCACTGGCCACCACTGGCCCCAAAAACCTCAAACACACCAAAGCCACTGCAGCCTGAGCACTGCAACCATTTCAAACACACTCATTGTATTTGAGGTGGTTAAAGTTCAAGCAGACCGTCTGTATGATGTGTGCGGCACCGGTGTTTATAAGTGTTTGTTTTATGAAAGGTAGTGGGTTTATTGCATTATCTCACTCACTCTCTCTCTTTCTCTGCTCAACTCAATCTAGCCTGACATAATAGAGTCATCTGCAACTCATCTAATATGGATGAAAGGCCTTCATATTATCGCTGTCTTGTGTGTGTCTGCACATATGCTTCATGATCTCCTATTTCAAATCTTTCTTTCTTTCTTTCTTGTTTAATGCATTTTCTGGACACAGGATGGATAAAGCTTGCTATTAGAGGGGAATTAAGATGTTTCGATAGGCCTGCGCGAAGAGATGAAGGAGAGGGTGATATATTCATCAGGTACGATATTCACCTTATCTGCTCCGACCTTGAAGGCTGTATGTGCGTTCGGCCACTTCGCAGTCATACACACACCTACACACTCTCCTCTCTGCTCTTTGATTGACAGGTGCTGAAATGAGCCCCTGAATAGCTGTGGGCTTCAGTCTCCCAAATAACTCGCCCGTCAAATTACATCCCGCCCTCCTCACTCGCCCGGTCGCCTGGGAGACCTATTTATTTGTCTGTTTATTTGCTTGGTTTAAATATTTGGTGGGGAAAATATTGAATTTTTGTCCCCCGGTCAAAGTGCTCATATTTAGTTAATAACAAGAGGAGAGAAGGTTGTTTGCTCTGAGAGAAGGAGAGGACGGAGAATGAGAGAAAGGGAAAGGGGAGGGTGATTTTATTTTATATAGGGAAGTGCTTGGAGAAAGAAGACGACCTGTCACTGAGACTTTCTGTGAAGGCTGGACTGTAATCATCACTCATTTAAGTTTTATAGAGCTATAAAAGGATAAACTGGTATTTTTTAGTATCATTGTATTAATCTGTAAATTATGTTTGTTATGATGCCCCTTCCCTACATGACCATAAATGTATTGAGCTGGTGTTGATCATGTCATACATTTAAGGGGCAGTCGTGGCCTAATGGTCAGACTGGTAACCCGAAGGTTGCTGGTTCAATTCTCAATACTGGCAGGAAATGACTGAGGTGCCCTTGAGCAAAGCACCTAACCCCCAATCGCTCCCTGGGTGCCACTGCAAAAAACATTTTACACTGTGTGTCTGTGTGTTCACTGCTCACTACTCCTGTTCACTACTATGTGTGTGCACTTGATGGGTAAATGCAGAAGAGAAATTCCGAGTAGGGGTTACCATACTTGGCCTTTACGTCACTTTCAATTTTAACACTTTCACTTTCATACAGGTTTAGAATGACATGAGGGTTAATAATTGATGACATAATTTGTATTTTTGGTGAACTACAAAAGTTTAGAAGTGCAAAAGTCGAATAAAACAAGTAATTAATATCAAATTACTTGTATTTCAGACAAAAATTGCCATGTTTATCTACTCCAATAGTTCCAAACAAATGCAAAAGCATCAAGTTTTTGGTTTTTAAATAGCAGTATATTATTTATATACCATGATAGTATTGATTAACTTTTTGAATTAGCTTTTATTTTTATATTTTCAGTTTTCATTTTCATTTAAGTTTTATTAATTTAGTTTATTATTTAATGCCTGAAATGACAAGAGAAGGTGGGACATGAGAGAGACAGGATAGGCTAAGCCCCTAGCTAGAGAGATCAGTGATTTCATATCCCCTCATATTACAGAGTTAATGTGTGTGTCATTCGGCCCCTCCCTGCCTATTGATTCCTGTTTAAAGGCAATGGTTCATCATTACCTCGCCCTGCTCCATCTGTCTCCTTTTACTCATAAATAAAGTGCACAGCATTGACCGATCAACCCTTGTCTGTAAAAGCACACATGCTAATGAAGACAGCCTCTCACACACACACACACACACACACACACACACACACACACAGTCACTCTGCATCGGTTTAAGCATATGTGCTAATCAAAAGTGGCTTTGAGAATACCTGAGGGACTAACACACAAATACACATACGCTCTCACTCCAATCATGGTAATTGCCCAGCAGCTCGGTCGTTGTTTAACATCCCTCGTTGGTGGAGCGATGGCTGCTCTAGTTTCATCGATTTTGTTCCACTCATTGTTTTTCTTTTGACATCAGCCAACCTCGCGCCTCTCCTTGGTTTGTGTAGGTCAGCTCTAAAGGTTGTGTTTGGTCATTTGTCAGACAGCAGTAGCCGAAAGCACACAGACGCACACGTTTATCATCTCGATCAATTATAGATCATACACGGCAGCCTGGTTGCTTTGGTCTGACCACTGCATTTATTCTCAGCGGTGGCTCAATGTTTCAACCCAGTTTACATTTCAATACAACAGAATGAAAGTGCTAATATTACTGTAAATAGAGGTGATGAATTAGTTTGGTGTGTTTTGTTCTCAAACAGTGTCTTAAGACAGTATATCAATGACCGTTGATCCAGCAAAATTCTGCTTTGCAGTTACCAGTTAACTGCCTTTGAACCATCCATCCATCCATCCATCCATCCATCCATCCATCCATCCATCCATCCATCCATCCATCCATCCATCCATCCATCCATCCATCCATCCATCCATCCATCCATCCATCCATCCATCCATCCATCCATCCATCCATCCATCCATCCATCCATCCATCCATCCATCCATCCATCCATCCATCCATCCATCCATCCATCCATCCATCCATCCATCCAAACATTAAATACCACACTGGTGTCATGCTGTTTGTGATCCAATTTAATCTCTTCACTCTTTTTAATAGAACTCAAGATCAATGTTTATTAGACAAGAGGCTCTAAACATGTAATTTTGGGCTCCACCAGGAGCTGAGAGACTATGGTAACATAATAATTTGCGTTGAATCTGATTCGACATTGGGCTCTCAATCTATATTTTTGTCTTGAATGGAGCTCAACTTCTCTGTGAGTGAGATATTAAATGGGTAAACAACCAATAATTAATAAGAGTAACATGATTGACAATATTTGTAATATTTTGTAATTTAAAAACTGCTGCTCTATACCCAGAGTGCCCAGATGGTTAATGGTCTGTTGTGACTCAAAAGACATTTAGTTTGATGTTCTTAAAGTCACCATGATATCAAAATTGACTTCTTATTTTTTATGGAATATTGCAGTATTTATTATAAATGATTTATCCGTGCATTTTATTTTATTTTATTTTTTAAGTTCATGTGCCCTCATAATCTTTAATTAAAGTAACTTCCCTTCTCTCTTGCAACAACATCTCTTCTCTAATGACGTGTTTTTCAGCGCAAGAACGGGACAACCGGTCACTCACTTAAAATAATAGCAATAGCAAATAACAATGGTCCAATGATCCAATCAATTCCCGATGGACAAAAACAAGTCCCACCCTACATTTTTTTTCTTGCTCAAGAAACCATTACCCTCGGATATAGGTCACAATATGGAAGAAAAGACTAATGCAACCTCTGTTTCATGCTGACTTTAATCTTTTTCTTGTAAATTGTAAATAAAAAAGTGTGTTACGTAAGTTCACTGTTTAGTGGTAGCTTTTAGTAGAAGCATTGCAGGCACAAACAGGCAAAATTGATCTTAATCAATCTAGTACATACTGTATTTTGCCATAGTAAGTGTTATCTGTGTTTCCCCACCGTCCACAAAAGCATAGTCCACCACTGCGTCCACTACCTTTGCACCCTATAGTTATAGAAATAAAACGCACACACATGCTCCATCATTGTACAACAGGGAATTACACTAGTAAATCCGAGTTAGCTGAACTTTTGAGTAACTCGCAGAAAGTGGTTTACCCGTGTAACGAGGCCGAGAGCCCCTCTGTGGATCCCGGGGTGCAGCGTATGTATGTGTTCAGAGCAGCTCAGTGGTAATTCTTCCTTCCTCTCGCCTGCTTCCGGCTCAGTCTGTCCCCCAGCATGCATTGCAGGCGTGACCTCAAAGCTAAATACTACGCCTGCACTTAAAAGAACACACACCGGGGTCCAGGCCTTGAAGTTAGTCAGCATGAAACAACAGGATTATTGTATTACAGTCTGTGTGTAAAAAGAGGAGAGAGACTAAGTTCAGTCTGCTCTTCCGTTGTCTTTCTCTCTGTTGAGCATAAGATGATATCTCTAAATATTGCTTTAGAGCGCACACACATATTTGGAGACTCCTGGTGTGTTTACCCCCACATCATTATTGTTGTTTTATATTTTATTTTTTTTATTTGTGTTCTTTTTTTATTGTTGTTGAGAGAGAGAGACTCCTAGAGAAAGACAACTTGGCCGAACTTGCGTCTTCTTTGTTCTTCCCTCTTTTCCTGTTAAGGGTGACAGTTCTCCTTTCTTCTCTCCCTCGTTCCTCTCCTCTCTTGCTCTGTCCGGGGAGTCATTATTGCTTTGGTAAATATTTCATAGCCTTCAATACCTCTGCACACAAACACCTGACAACCTTTCACTCACTCTCTCTCCCTCTCTCTCTCTCACACACACACACACACACACACACACACACACAGATCACAGATCAAAACAGCTCCCTCCTGCAGTTCCATCTTGCATTTACATCTGCAGGTTTGCAGGTTTCCATCTGCACACACACACACTACACAGACATTGAAGTTTGTGTTTTAAGAAATAAAGGAGTTTTTCCTGGAAGTTGTCATCTCTATGGCCAACACTTCTTAGCTTTTCTGCAGCTTGACTAAGAGCTTTTCCCAAACATT
Organism: Coreius guichenoti; assembly: GCA_039654105.1. Taxonomy (NCBI): domain Eukaryota; kingdom Metazoa; phylum Chordata; class Actinopteri; order Cypriniformes; family Gobionidae; genus Coreius; species Coreius guichenoti. Next base: position 32,396,644 of record CM077168.1, read on the forward strand.
ACTCTTTACACAGATGAAAGGAAGAGGTTCAGAGGCTGCTGGTTAGCTCATGAAAGAACGTGTATGTGAGGGTGTGTGCGCGTGAGTACTAACATCCTTTCTAACCTTGAAAAGGCCTGTAATACATCCTTCTCTGCTGTGTCTATGCTATTGCTCACTTTCTTTTGTTTTAGAGGGATGCAAAAGGATAAAGTTGGAGATGAGATACTGTCTCTTTTAAGTATGTCTAGTGTGTATTTGTGTTTTGTGTGTGTGTCTGTCTGTGTTTGTGTGTGTGTGTGTGTGTGTGTGTGTGTGTGTGTGTGTGTATGTGTGTGTGCGAGAGTGTGGTTACATTGATTTAGCATGGACTAGAGGTGCTTCTATAGCCTTCCATCTGTACTGAGGCACAGACCATTTTTTATACTCCGATGCTGTTATGGATATATGGATACAATTGTCTTTAGCTGTAGTACAGAGCCATTAAAGTGCTGCTTCAGTGCCACTTCATTGCTGATAACTGATAGTAAACGATTCAGTGAGTGAGTGAACTGCCCAAATGTATCAAACTGAATTACGAAACAATTTCAGACCTTTTTGCTAACCGGTTTGACCGATTTGATTCAAATTTGGCATCACTAGTTCTGATTCTGGTTGGAAAATAATGCACTTTTTTTAAATAGAAAATATAATAGAAAATATAGATGCAAGAGATAAGATAAAAAAAAAAAAATTTAATTCTGGTGATCATTTAATAGAGTTCAGATTATTTTCAATAATATTTCTTTATTCTTGACATTTAACCATACTTTTATTTTTATATGGTTACCATTTGGAAAGTATAGGCCTGAGCCAAAACATAAAAATTCTGTTTCTGCTCGGAACTGACTAAAATTAAATCATTTAATTTCTGTCCCATGGATATCTGTATTTTAAATTGCTATGCATGCACATAGGAATATGTGAATTGTCATGTACAGAAACCAGAACAGAGAAAGGCTGTAGCAGTTTTTTTTTTTTTTTTTTTGGCTTCTCCTTCTGTTCAGAAGTATTATACTGCCAGCAACAGTAGTGTGTTTTCTTTCACAGTGATTCAGAGGGAATGTGACCCCTGAGCTTCTGCCAAATAGAGAGAAATTTAAAGTTTCATTTGATTCACCTTTTAATTCCTTATGGATCTCATTTTTTAAACTGTTCAGTTTGCAGTCTTAGCCGTATCATGCATTTGCTTTACATTTAAAAAGTCTTTATTTAATATTTACGTTTAGGAATGAATAATGGAACATTAGAAGAATGAAATTCTACTTGAAAACAATGTGTCTAGCATATTCTTTCTCCAAGAAAAATACAATTTTCCTCTTCATTTTTAATATTTTAATGTTTTAATTGTCCAATCTCACTGCAAACCAACTTCTTTTATGTGTCTGGCTTAGACGGCTGTAATCTACCTACAACTGTATAGGATATAGATAAACAAGTACGAAGCGCGAGTCAGATGGATAGACTCGGGTGTTGCAGCCTGTGGGTTAACTGCAGGTTAAGGCCCCTGCAGCTATATCTGTCTGTAAGCAAGATAATTTATGATTATGTACTCTTTTTATGAGATTATTATTATAGAGTGTAATCACATACGCATTAGTAGTCTTCAGTGGTTGCTCCCAAATCAGGCCTCATACACTCCAGTGTCATATAGAAACACTGATCGTAGTCCCGTATTAAAGAGGCCTGTTTCCGCTGCTGAAGGGGATTTTCTCTGTGATCAGCCTCTATTCTTTTCTCTTTGCTCTCCATCTTTTAGCCCTTTAACTCTATAATTTAATGGATGCATTATTCAGTGTTTAAACAATGCCAGAGGGGCTATGAGCTCTGATGGCTTTCTATAGGACACACACACACACACACACACACACACACACACACACACACACACACACACACATTTTAGGCTTCCACAGTGGACATTAATAATGCACTGTGTGCCAAGGAGAGCCAGATTTACCTCGACCTGGTTAGAGAGCGTCATCTTACTGATACCCTTTGATTATACAGTGCTGAAAAACCTCATTTAATTTTTCTCCTCTGTCTGTCTCCCTAAATTAGACTACTAACACATGTAGATTGGCCTGATGCTGTCCCAGTGTAGGCAAGTGACTGGTTTTAATGTTTCAGAAGGCTGGCGGAGGACGTTTGGGAATGAGAGAGAGATGCTTTTCAGAGCCATCTCCCCAAAAATGACAGGAAGAGAGAAGTCAGAACAACAGCAGGTGTGTTAGAGTACTCTTTTATGATCCTGCGCTATTGTAATATTGAACAATGAACAAAAAGCCTGTGTGTGTTTGTGTATGTGGAACTGCCATTTAAACCCATTTATCTTGTAGACAGACTGAGCACTAAAGGTGTATAAATTTAATTTCTTTATTTTGAATTTCACCCCCAGCAATTCCATAAATTGCATCTTGAAATGGGAGTAAAATTCAATAAGATTTCACATGAATCGGATATATTACTCGCACAACTCTATCTCCTGTTGCTAAGCTGAGTAGTTCTCGATCTCTCTCTCTCTATCTCTATACCAGAACTTAGTGAGCTGCCCATGGAGGAACAATTTTAAGGCATAGGTGTGCTTTCCCACACGAAGGAGGATAGAAGGATTACTTAAAGAGATAGTTCAGCCAAAAATGAAGATTTTGTCATCATTTACACTCATTCCAAACTCAAATCAGCATTGGACCCATTTGACTTTCATTGTATGGTAATAAAAAACAAAACAAAACACATATTTTTCAAAGTATATTATTTTGTGTTCCACAGAAGAAAGTAAGTCATAGAGGTTTGGAACAACATGAGGGGAGTTAGGCTGTGTGTCCACCAAAGTGTTTTTTCCAAAGGCTAGCATGTTTTTTCAATTGTTTTCAATGGGAGCGCCACGTTTTTAAAAAGGCAGGAGCGTAACGAGGAACTGAACCTCTATTTCAGACTGAAGCGCTGAGTGCTCTGCGTTTTTTACCGGTCGCCGAGAGTTGAAGAATGATCAAATTTAGGTAAAACGCAGCACTCATCATTGTGATTTTTTACCCAGCTGACCAATCACAGTGGAGATGGGGCGGGACAAATACAACACCGACCAACCACCACATTCTGCTTGTACAACGTCAACAGATGACAACAACAAGCATAGTAACGGAACAAAATAATTTAAAACAAGATCCAGAGCAAATACTTTACATTGTAGCGACATTTTTAGATAAAGAAACAAACTATTTGTGAAATGAGATACTAGTAACACATCCGCAGATATTCCGTATCAAGTGTCTCAACTGAAAAAAACGCTGCGCTGCCAAAATGCTCTCAAGCGCCCATAGCTAGGCCTTTTCAGCAAAGTGTTTTCTGCTGGCTAAAAACGCTTTGGTGGACATGCGGCCTAAATTATGATAATGTTTATTTTTGGATGAACTATCCTTTTAATTATGCTGGTGAACTGCTGGTGAATAGATTAATCCAATTTTTTTTTTTTTTAATACCCATTATTTTTATGATTAGTAAGGCGTCAGTTCCAAAACGGTGCCCCTAACACACTGATGGTTTGCTTAGCAACATGCTAACATCAAAGTCTTAAATGTATGCTTTTGGCAGACACTTTTACCATAGAGTATACAACATGCAATGCATTCAGGCTATACATTTTATCTGAATGTTTATCTGTGTGTTCCTTGGGAATTGAACCCACAGTCTTCACATTTCTCCGCTATAGCTGAGCTGCAGGAACACTGGAAGAACAAATATGAGTCGAGTCTCCCATGTGGAGCGCTATTTGTAAGGCTTGTGGAGTTGCTGTCTATGTAGAGCATTCTAAATTTTAAATGGTCCATCTCTGTGTAGGTAGTTGGTAGCTTGTTAGGTTTGGGAACAGATCTCTCTCTCTCTTTCTGTACACCTCTACTTCAAACTGAAGCATTGACTGCATTTGCGAATAACTCTCACGGTTATTCGAAATTAACATTATAAAGACTACTCAAAAGTAACAAATAAATACCGTTAAACTTTTCATGCCTACTTTAGACGCAGGTCTGGCATGAAATTAATCAAAAAGGTGCTGTTTTTTTTACCGCCAGGGGAAGAGCGAGAAAAAAGAGAGACGGAAGAGAGGAACTGTCATTTCATATTGCGAGTTAGCTGCTTAATTTGATCTTTGTAAAACGAAGTTGCTTCAGGTATGCAGCATACAGCAGTGCTCATAGCCTCAGGGCCTAAAGAGACAGAAAGAACCCTTAGAGATTTCCCCCTCTCTCCCTCCCGTTCTGTCTTCTTGAACCTCCTCTGAAGTTGCCCTTGGTTCTACATGTGTAGTGGTAATTATGAATGAGGAAGAGTTAGATCGGTACAAACCCATGAAACATTTTACAGCTCGCTACTATTGTAATAAAGATCAATGAACATCATATCGCTACTTGTCCTGAAACTTGAGAGGGAGTGAGAACAGTGTTTTTTTTTTGTTGTATTCTTTCATTCTATAGCTCTCTCTCATCATCCGTACCAAAGGGAAGCGTATCAGTTTTAATTGTCGTTTGCTAGCTTTTGTGATATGCTGTGCTGAAAGACAGCAGTCCTGAGAGAGATTCAGGAGACATACATTGAGAATAAAAGACGGTAAGAAGTGATTAGAGAGAGAGGGAAGGGAAGAGGTGGAAGATGGAGTGACAGACAAATTGGTCGACATACAGTTAGACAGACACCGTTTCTCTTTCGCACAGCGCACAAAGTGGCATATTTTGATTGATTTGTGGCTGTCTTAAAGGGGCATCATTTTAAACAGGCTTGAGAGATTTGTGTCTCTCTTAAAGCGTGCTCCTCTATATAACTTTTCAGTCATCCTGTGATTAATGCACTCAGGATCACTTCATGGGTGATTAAACTTACGAATAAGTATCTTGGCAACACATTAAAAATGACTCACTGTCACAGATAGGAAAATACGTGCTTGCTTAAAAGAGTGAGAGTGGCTTACAGTTATTCCAGCATGTCATAACTCAAGCACTTTTTCAATTAGAAGTTTATTTTTTTTAAATCATGTTACTTTTTTAGAGGTTTATGGGGAATATTTCTCTTATGAATTGTGCTTATGTGGTTACAGCTCCATTTCAGTTCAACACTCTTGGTTTAAAAAGTTGTTTTTAGTGTGTTTGACAATAACGGTGGATTCGTATCTGTCTTATAAAGTCAATTGAATGTGTCTTTACTTAGCATAAGAAATGTGTTATTTTTCCATCTTCCACTGCAATCGAAACATGTTGGCATTTAAACTTTAAAATAAACCAAATAGCTTAACAGGGTGATTGAAGTTTAAATCAAATATTGTTTTGGATAATCATTTTATCAGATGAGAGCGAAGCTCAAATCGTCTTATCAGAGCAGCTCTCCGACTAGTTATTTTAATCCCTTGTGCTGAGGACGGGGTTTAATTGATTCACCAGTGCTCAAGCTTCTTTTAAGAGATAATGCAATGTTGGACTGGGGTCAAAACCATGTTTATACAAAGAGTTTGTGGAATACTGTCTTATTAGGGCTCTGTATGCTGCCTGTTTGCCCTTCAGACATACTGAAGATATACAGCTCAATGACAACATACTTTCTGCTGTATCCTGTGGAGTTAAAGGGTTAGTTCACCCAAAAATGAAAATTCTGTCATTAATTCCTCACCCTCATGTCGTTCCAAACCCGTAAGACCTCCGTTCATTTTCGGAACACAAATTAAGAGATTTTTGATGAAAATTAACTTAATTAACTTAATTAATTTAATTAACACTTTCAAGGTCCAGACAGGTAGTAAAAACATTGTTAAAATAGTCCATGTGACTCCAGTGGTTCAACCTTAATTTTATGAAGCGATGAGAATACTTTTTGTGCACAAAAAACAAACAAAAATAAAACTTTATAACGACTTTATTCAAAAAAAAATTCTGTGTCAGTCTCCTACGCTGTTTACGTTGGTCAGCTCCTGTGTCAGCATCACACGCATGCGTCATGGTGCTCACGTGAACAGCATCGGCCAATGGTAACCCGGTGTACTGGCGTAGCTCTGACGTAACTCGGAAACGCTAGACTGTATTTACTACATCAACAGTGTAGGAGACTGACACAGACGTCAAGAAATTGTTGAATAAAGTCGTTATTTTTGCTTGTTTTTTGCGCACAAAAAGTATTCTCGTCGCTTTATAACATTAAGGTTGAACCACTGGAGTCACATGGACGATTTTAACCATGTCTTTACTACTTTTCTGGGCCTTGAAAGTGTTAATTAAATTGCTGTCTATGGAGGGGTCATTGAGCTCTCGGATTTCATCATAAATATCTTTATTTGTGTTCCGAAAATGAACGAAGGTCTTACGGGTTTGGAACGACATGAGGGTGAGGAATTAATGACAGAATTTTTGGGTGAACTAACCCTTTAATGGTGTGTTAGAAACCTGCTCAAATGCTAAAGCTCTGCAGCTTTAAGGCATGTCTGTGAAATGTACAGCAAATGAGTATATTCTATAATTGATTTTAGTATACAGTTAATAAAACCATTTATATGCATGAATACAGTTGAATAGATGCAAACGTTATGCCACAGTTTAGCCACAATGCACCCAAACAGCATTTAAAGACCCCCTGTGGTGAAAATCAAGTTCTATGTGTTTTTTTTTAATATGATTTAAGACAAACCATGTGCAAATTCATAAGTCAACACCCTTGCTTAGTATTTTCTCCTTAAAACTGCAGTGAACCAAAGACAGTCTCAAAAACGCGGTTTGAAATCGAAGTTGTTCTCTACGTCACAAATACCTGTAACCAATCACGTCAACGTGTGGGCGGGTTTTAGCATATCATTAACTATGCTGCAAAGCAGGGGAGTCTCAGGTGAAGCCAGGTTGTCCCGTTATATTTTTATGTTGATATGAAAAATTGGTTACATTTAGCAATAAAGCGGGTTAATTATGTATATGGTGTATATTACGATGTTATGATTAACTATATGTCTTTCTCCACTGACAAGTTGTTCAAAGCATTTCTAAGGATGCTGATTTTAAAAGGCAGCTGTCTGACTCTGAGATGGTGAACGAGAACATGGTTTGTGTAACATTAGCAAAACACATTATTAGCTGTTTGATAACCTAGTCAAGCGAATGGCTAATCATATTAATTACCGTTATGTGTCCGACGTTGTAGAGAGCGATACATAAAACGCATTACCATTCTGATACTTCGATTTGTAGATGACCCTATAATTCACTCTTCCACTTCTTCTTCTGAACCAGTTTCTGGTTCAAACATATATGGCTGAATTAAACCAGTATTTCCACTTGCCATTGTGCAGCGTTTTCTACAGTAAAGTTGAACGAGTGGATCTCTGAGCTGGTGTGAGTGATTGGGGCGGGGACTAATATGCATATTCATAGGTCCGCGTATACTAAATGAAGCATGGGTGTAGAGTTATATTCAAGCTATTTTAAGGCCTAAAGAAATTATTTTCACAGGGGAAAAAAAATGAGTGTAATTTTGGTGATCAAAGATGAGTTTTAAGTGATAAAATTATTAACTACAGGGGGACTTTAATATCTGGATTAAATATAGTAATATGTAACAATAAAATTTAAGCAGCAAATCAGAAACCTAATCGAGAGATTTTGAAATGCTGTTGACAGATGTTACTTCATGCACCTCACAGTGATTGGCTGCTGCCTAGTGTTTTTCACTTCTTACTTGCATAAAGTCTAGCATTTCTTTACTTTTTTGATCTCTCGTCATTTGCTCCACACCCCTGTCAATCCCACAATCCTCATGGGTGTTGTACAGCTCCCATAGAGAATGAACTGGAAACGGCCACTCACTCTGCTTTGGTAGAAACATAAATGTTAGTAAGGATGTTAGATTATTTGTTAAACTGTTATTTGGTGAGACCAACATACTCTCTAACATGCGTGTGAAGAAGGATCTCTACATCAGATAATGAAAAGATATTAATTCATTAAATTATAAACATTTAAATTTAAAATAAATATTTGAAAATGTAAACAATCAAAATAAAACACTTACTAAAAAAAGGATGAAATATATGATTTGTTTACCTGCATGTGACATCAGAAAAAGTGTTGTTACAATAGTGAAATATTAACTCAAAATCTCAAAATATTTTAGGTCAAAAGGGTTCCGCTGGCAAAAAAAGTTTGGGAATCCCAGCTCTACATCATGGTAATGAGTGCATTAGACAGGTAAGCTAAAACCCTGTGGGTCTAAAAAGTGTCCACGTGTCTTTGCAGTGTTGATTGGTAATAAATTCACCCTCTCTGTGGTCAAACATTTGGAAGCTTCGTTGTCCCAAAGTGACCTTTTAATAGCATGGAAAAGGTTATTTGTTCCCTTGTTCATTCAGAATGCTATAAACTTTCCCTGTCCTCTGTCAGCACTGTATCACCAATTCCCGCTCCTGATCTCCCTGAACTTCTCACCTGTGGCCGTGGCCGTGGCCCAGGCTTGCAAGCACGCTTAGGCCATTGATGAATTTTATCCATCGCTGTCAGTCATGTTTCTGTTTTATTGTCCCACCCAGGCCTTTCTGTGCTTGGACAGAGCCTTCTAACTCTGTAGGCAGCAGCTATTTGAGAGTTCAGGGCTGGGAGACCTGAGTGTGTGTTACTTTCATTCTTTCTGTGTGTTATCCAGTGTATTTGTCTATAATCTTGACAGCAATCCCGCTGTAACCCGACCAGCCCGTAGACGTCTCCCCTCAGCCTCTGCACCGTTTGGCCCAAAAGCCTCTATTAATCATAGTCTAATTGAATTCCAGCAAACACATAAAACTCTGATTGGGTTTAGTTATTTCATTTTGCAAACACATGTCTCTGGTGAACCGTGTAAAGTGATATGCAGTGGTGAGCCATGTCATCTGGAACTGTCTCGCTGCTCTGGCTGATGTTTAATAAGCAGAAACATGTGTTGTCCCTGATTTGACTGCCATAGCTGGCCTGATGTCCGGGGAGAGCCATACTTTTGGATTGAGCCACGTCTGTTCCTATCTGTGATTAATGCTCTGTGATTTTATTTTGTGAAGGATAGCTCTTGTGGTTGCTAGTTTCGTCTCTGTGACCTGCTAACTCCAGTCTGGAATTGTTCGGATGGCAGCGAGACAACAATGAGAATATTTCCGTCAGAGCCGACCGACACTGGAAAGCCGGAATAATTATCAGCAGCTGTCCGCAACAAACTTCAGAGCGTCAGGAGGGACCCCGCTCCCTTCAAACGGACACGAGTGACAGGACTCATGTTCTCTGAGCTGGACTGGATGAAGAGCGAAAGAGGAAACGGGCAAGGAAAACGAGGGAGACAGAAGGAAAGAAAGAGATCCATATGTCTCTGTTGTACCAGTCAGTGCTTATTATCCATGGAGAGTTGCAGAAAGTTTAATGTTTGTGTGTGTAGATTCAAAGCTCCGCTCTGTTATTAGAACCTACGCTCCACTGAGGAAAGAAAAGCCCTACTGTGAGCTTAAAAGATGTTGTCTCATTTCATCATTTAATACACATTTAAAGTGGTTTTGAAATGGCTGAGGCCAGTGCGGTCTGCAGCCCTAATAGAAGCTCTTCTCCTCCATTAATACATCCAGACTTGTGATCCTACCAGAGAAACACAGACCCGAAGTACAAAGCACTTGTCAACGGTTAACAGTTGCTGTGTTACCACACATAGATCAGATTGAAGTTTTCCCCCGTTTCTCCTTTTTAAAGGAGCAGCTGTCGCCATCAATGTTCCGTCGCTGCCTAACCAAACTTCCCAACCAGAGAGATTAGCTGTGCACGCCACTGATTCTGCAGATGGTATGAGTGCACACCCTCAGTTGTCGTGCTTTTTGTTACGAAACCCGTATGAAACTCATCTCAGGCTTATAAATTATGTTGCATGTATAAGGGCCAGCTGCCACATTGCTACACGAGCACCAGCATTTCATCTGAACAACATGTGCATTCGCTGTAGATGACGCGGTCGTTTTGAATAAATCATAGCTGCATTTTTTTTCTTACCAACTCTTGCAAAAGAGTTTAATTTATGTATGCAGCATGATCAACCCATTCACAGGGTTCAATAATAATAATAATATTAAAATAAATTACATTTTTTATTATTATTATTATTATTATTCCTTATTTATTCATTTTTATTAATAACTATTAAAAATTCAATATTTAGTTCCTTATAAAGCTGCTTTTATATTTGAGGAAGGTGGTCCCTCCAATGGGATCCTTATTTTTGAGGTTCTTTTGTCTCAGAAAGTTTAAAAACCTCTTATATAGTTTGGTTCATTCACTGTTTTTCATTGTAGGCAAATGGCATTTAAATATATGTGTTGATTTATAGCTTTAGCATGTTTAGCTCCTCACTTTCTGTTATAGTAAGCTACTAGTGTTGAGTGTATAAAGCACCTAATGTTTCACCCTGCATTTTTGATTGAACAAATCTCATCTGGGTACTCATAGATTCATAGTGTCTTGCTGCTTTTTTAAAACTCTCACAACATATACTAAAATGACGTATAAGAGTGTAGATGCTACTTCAAAAGTTTGGGGTCAGTAACAATTTTTTTATTTATTATTTTATTTTATTCAACAAGAATGCATTAAATTGACAGCAAAGACTTTTACATTGTTACAAAAAAATCTATTTTGGTTCACCCAAAAATTAAAATTTTGTCATTAATTACTCACCCTCGTGTTGTTTCAAATCGTAAGACTTTTGTTCGTTTGTTTTTTTCACAAATGAAGATATTTTTAAGAAAATCTGAGAGATTTCTGTCCCTCCATTGACAGTTACGCAACTACCACTTTGACGCTTCAAAAAGTTCATAAAGAGATCATAAAACTGATCCATATGAGTTGAGCAGTTTAGTCCAATTTTTCTGCAGAGACTTGATCACTTTATATGATGAACATATTTAATTTAGGCTTATATTCACATATAAACATTCATCAATGCACACATCAGATATGGTAAACTGAAGCTCAAGCATGTTTGCTTGATGTGCAAGAACCAATGAGGTTCATTCTTGTGTGTTACACAGCATGTTTGAGCTTCCACAAGAACCAATGAGGTTTGTTCTCACACATCAAGCAGGTTCGGTTGAGGTTCTGCTTATGTTCGCTGATCAATGTTTATATGGGAATAAAAGCCTAAATTCAATCTGTTGTCTTCAGAAAATTTGGACTAAACCACTCAATTCTTATGGATTAGTTTTGCGATCTCTTTTTTTAACTTTTTGAAGCGTCAAAGTGGTAGTCGCGTAGCTGTCAATGGAGAGTACAGAGTGTCAGTTTTATTAAACATATCTTTATTTGTGTTCCGAAGATGAATGAAAGTCTCGTGAGTAAATAATGACAGAATTTTCATTTTTGGGTGAACTATCCCTTTAAGCAGCACAGCTGTTTTCAACATTGATAATAATAATAAGAAATGTTTCTTGAACACCAAATCTGCATATTAGAAGGATTTCAAGATAAAGATAATCATTTAAAATATTTTCAAATAGAAAAGTTATTTTAAATTATAGTAATATTTTGTAATATTACTGTTACAGTATTTTTGATCAAATAAATTGTGAGCATAAGAGACTTCTTTCAAAACTTCAAAACATTAAAAATCTTACCAACCCCAAACTTTTAAGCAGTATATGTGAAATTAGACTCCTCCTCGCTTCCTGAAAGTTATTCGCTTGAATCCAATATCCCCCATAATTCAGCAGTGTTGTCTCCCACCTTGAGGTACAACTAGTAAACGTGTAAAACCGATTCCTAGGGGATTTGCTATATTTTAATAACTTTATAAATTCATGATGGGCCACAGAGACCTGATATCAGTTACTGGCTTTTAAGAGTCTGGCACAGGCTGGGATGCCAAGGCCTGTGCTTCAGAGAAGACTCATGTCCAAAACTAACAGAGGGGACAAGCAGGCAATTTTTGGAAATGCGGTTTTCAGTTTCTGCTCATATTTTTCCAGTCGTGCTGTGAGGCCATGATGAAAATGTACATCTGGCCCCCGAGAGCGGCGTTTACCTGAGTGTGTGTCAGGTGATAGCCTGCCTAATGACTCTGGAAGTTAAACAGAGGGGCTTTTCTGGCTGAGGTTTCACAGAGCCCCCCACGCCACTAAAAGTGTCGCTCCACCGGTAAAATGTGATCTTTTCGCTAATGAACGACACGCTTCGTTTGTCTAGCTCACACGCCTCCTGTTCCGGCCTCTAGGGGGAGCGGCACTGAATGATGGTCTGTTTTTTTCTTCCTGCTCACATTAACTGTTATTGGCCACTGTAAAGTCTTAAAGCAACGTTTGTGGAACGCAGCTGAGAGAAAGAGAGATTGTGTTGCGGGCTGTACCTGCATACACTACCATGACTGTTTGCATGGTCACTTTGAGTTAAATAAGTATGTATCGTACGCACGTGTCTCTCACACCCATACCAGTCTGTGAGGTGTGACATCGGTGTGCATGAACAGCAGCTTCACACACATCACTTTCACCTTGTCCTGCCACACTCACCTCCTCATCCCTCTCTCTCTCTCTCTCTCTCTCTCTCTCTCTCTCTCTCTCTCTCTCTCTCTCTCTCTCTCTCTCTCTCTCTCTCTCTCTCTCTCTCTCTCTCTCTCGCTCTCCTCCCCCTCACTCAGTCATACGCTGTCTAGCTGTCATTGGAATATATGTTTCACAAGCAGTAGTGGGACAGTAAAACTCTCTAGCCACAGTGTTATTCTAGCTGGACTAACAGGCACCACTCTGTGAGTTATGCTGCTCTCTTAAAGTGGTAGACATGTCAACCTTTTTTTTTTTTCGCATATCAGTGTCCAACATTCAGGCTCGAGCAGCTCGTTATAGCCCAGGCGTAATAGTGTGGTGTTTGAAATAGTGTGTTGAGGTTTTCTTTTTGGCATGTAAAGCCAAATGCACACTACAAGACTGAGGCCTGTCATCCTTTAATGTTTTTAGTCTGTGTCAAAAAAAAAAACCCTGATTGTAGCCAACTTAATACATGCCTATGTACGATTAACCTCAAAATGGATTGAAATTTGTCTGAATGACTTCTTAATGAGTTATTTTTACATGTTTTACAAAACATACATTTACTTGAGAAGCAACACTGCACAAGTCATTAAAGGGATAGTTTACCCAAAAATTAAAAATTCGGTCACAAACAGCACTGGACCACATTGACTTTCATTGTATGGACAAAAAAAGGGCATTTTTCAAAATATCTTCTTTCGTATTCCATAGAAGAAAGAAAATCGTACAGGTTTGAAACAACATGAGGTGGAGTAAATTTCATTTTTGGGTCACTTGACTGACTTGATCTTTAATATATGTGTAAAGTGTATTGATGTACGCTTGTACTAAAAAATATGTTCTCTGAAAACGTCTTAATGTCTTATGCAGTGTTGCTCCCAAGTGTTTATACATTTTATCTGGAAAATGAGACAAAATCTTCTGAATAGTAAAAAAAAATTCTAGTGTGCTACAGCAACCCAAGCCTTTTCTCTGTTCTATTTGTTGACGTACTATCAAGAATCAACTCGTTGAGTATTTAAGTTTGTGTGTGATGGGAATTGCATGATTATGACTAAATTATCTTGTAATTGACACGCCTAGTATGCTAGTAAAGTGTGCACCAACACAACAGAAAACACGAAAACTGTGAGTGTTTAAACGTGCACAGGGTGATGACCCTTTGTCTTGTAGTGTGTGCTTGGTTTAATTCAGCCCATTAATGAAATGGAAGAGATAATTGAGACGCATTGTTTTTCCCCAAAATCAGCACAGAAAATGTGGGGGGGAAAGTCCACAGATTCCATCTGGGTCTGGTCATATTCTGCATGTAAATTCATATTGTACACTTGCTGTCTCTGTTTTGGTTTCAAACATGTTTCTCACATAGAGTTGCATGATTTACGTCAGTATCTCTTATGCTTTAGTCCGAAACAGACACCAATCCGTTTGGCCATGTTTTCTTACAACAGATCTGATTCTAAATATGTTAGGAACTGGACTGTTAAATCTACAAAGCATGTCTAATCTCTCCTCTTTTTCTTTTCTCATGTTTTCACATTTTCCTTGAGGGCCAGCATGTAATAATCCAGATACTTCTGGTCATGAGTTTGCCTATGTTTTCATGCTGTCTGGTAAGGCTGGGGTTGTAATAGCCATTGTTGTTAGCCAAGCCATGGACCTGCTGCACCTGGGTCAGATAAATGCTGTCGATTATGCTTCTCTCTTTTTGGCCACTGGCATGCAAATAAATGTGTCCATAAATTGAGTTTGTGTGTTTGAAAGAGAGCAGGGATATCTGGGATATTAGAGCAGTGCAGCGTCTGATTGGCTCCAGCCGCCGTGGCAAAACTTCAGTGGGGAAAGCCAATCTGGCTTCTCTGGTGTGTGTGTGTGTGTTTGAGTTGTGGTAAGGAGGTGGAAAGTAGAGCAAGTCTGAAGCTATGCCAAGAAAAATAAAGACTTCTTTATTGCTGCTCAAAAATCATTTGATTGAGTTTGCGCAAACACAGGAGTGGCAAGGAGTGTGTGTCAGTAGAGTGCGTGAGATACGTGTACGTGTGCGCATGAAGTCCCTGTGATTCCCATCTACAGTAGCCACTCACTCGCGATCCAGCACTCAGAGATGCTTGTAAGTAACCCTGACATATCTTTAATGTGTTGGAACCAGATTCAGCCTCTCTCAGCTGGGTTTCATTCGCTTTGCTACAAATACGTCTGACCAGCAAGCAGTTCTACCTCCTCTCACTGCTCCACTCCTGGGTCCACAGTCTCAGTAAAGTCCATGTGAGCAGCTTTAACGGGGATGTTATGTCTCACATAGACCACAAGCCATTTTAAGCGGTCTGTATTCCAGAGGTGTATGTAGGACAGGGCTGAGCTTCCTGAAAGATTTCCAGAGATATCTCAGGATCTTTCAGTAGCGCTCCAAAAAGCCTTGACTTTTCTGAGAATTGAATTTTGTGTTAGAATAGAACCGTTTCTGTTCATTTGATTTAGTTTGATGAAGAATGTTTTTACACAAACACACTCTAAACTCAGTGGGGTGTTTAAAGTGTGTGTGGTAACAAGTGTGATAACACTTGCTAAATGGTATTAGTGAGTTAGTAAACTTATTAGAAAATGTGATACAGTATAGGCCAGGGTTCCTCACACTCTGTCCTGGAGGGCCACTGTCCTGCAGAGTTTAGCTCCAACCCTGATCAAACTCACCTACCTGTGATTTTCTAGTGGTCCTAAATACATTGATTAGCTTGCTCAGGTGTGTTTGATCAGGGTTGGAGCTAAACTCTGCAGGACAGTGGCCCTCCAGGACCGAGTGTGAGGAACCCTGGTATAGACTATTCATTCATTTATTTATATATATATATATATAGCCAAAAGTATTGGGACACCCCTCCAAATCATTGAATTCAGGTGTTCCAATCACTTACATGGCCACGTGTGTATAAAATCAAGCACCTAGGCATGCAGACTGCTTCTACAAACATTTGTGAAAGAATTGGTCGCTCTCAGGAGCTCAGTGAATTCAAGCGTGGTACCATGGCAGGTTAGCACCTGTGCAATAAGTCCATTCGTGAAATTTCCTCACTATTAAATATTCTACGGTCAACTGTTAGTGATATAACAAAGTGGAAGCAATTTGGAACAACAGCAACTCAGACATGAAGTGGTAGGCCACGTAAAATCACAGAGCGGGGTCAACGCATGCTGAGGCGCACAGTGCGCAGAAGTCGCCAACTTTCTGCAGAGTCAATAGCTACAGACCTCCAAACTTCGTGTGGTCTTCAGATTAGCTCAACAACAGTGCATAGAGAGCTTGTTGGCCGAGCAGCTGCATCCAAGCCTTACATCACCAAGTGCAATGCAAAGTGTCAGATGCAGTGGTGTAAAGCACGCCGCCACTGGACTCTAGAGCAGTGGAGATGTGTTCTCTGGAGTGACGAATCACGCTTCTCTGTCTGGCAATCCGATGGACGAGTCTGGGTTTGGCGGTTGCCAGGAGAACTGTACTTGCCTGACTGCATTGGGCCAAGTGTAAAGTTTGGTGGAGGGGGGATTATGGTGTGGGGTTGTTTTTCAGGGATTGGGCTTGGTCCCTTAGTTCCAGTGAAAGGAACTCTTAATGCTTCAGCATACCAAGACATTTTGGACAATTTCATGCTACCGACTTTGTGGGAACAGTTTGGGGATGGCCCCTTCCTGTTCCAACATGACTGCGCACCAGTGCACAAAGCAAGGTCCATAAACACATGGATGAGCGAGTTTGGTGTGGAGAATCATGACTGGCCTGCACAGAGTCCTGACCTCAACCCGATAGAACACCTTTGGGATGAATTAGAATGGACACTGCGAGCCAGGCCTTCTCATCCAACATCAGTGCCTGACCTCACAAATGCACTTCTAGAAGAATGGTCAAAAAGTCCCATAAACACACTCCTAAACCTTGTGGAAATCCTTCCCAGAAGAATTGAAGCTGTTATAGCTGCAAAGGGTGGGCCAATTCCATATTAAACCCTACGGATTAAGAATGGGATGTCATTAAAGTTCATGTGCATGTAAAGGCAGGCGTCCCAAAATTTTTGTCAATATAGTGTATATGTACACCGATCAGGCATAACATTATGAGGTGAAGTAAATAACACTGATTATCTCTTCATTACGGCACCTGTTAGTGGGTGGGATATATTAGGCAGCAAGTGAACATTTTGTCCTCAAAGTTGATGTGTTAGAAGCAGGAAAAATGGGCAAGTGTAAGGATTTGAGCGAGTCTGACAAGGGCCAAATTGTGATGGCTAGATGACTGGGTCAGAGCATCTCCAAAACTTCCCGGTCTGCAGTAGTCAGTATCTATCAAAAGTGGTCCAAGGAAGGAACAGTGGTGAACCGGCGACAGAGTCATGGGCAGTCAAGGCTCAATGATGCACGTGGGGAGCGAAGGCTGGCCTGTGTGGTCCGATCAAACTGACGAGCTACTGTAGCTCAAATTGCTCAAGAAGTTAATGCTGGTTCTGATAGAAAGGTGTCAGAATACACAGTGCATCGCAGTTTGTTGCGTATAGGGCTGCATAGCCGCAGACCAGTCAGGTGCCCATGCTGACCCCTGTACACCTCCGAAAGCACCAACAGTGTGCACGTGAGCATCAGAACTGGACCATGGAGCAATGGAAGAAGGTGGATTGGTCTGATGAATCACATTTTCTTTTACATCACGTGGATGGCTGCGTGCATGTGCGTCGCTTACTTGGGGAACACATGGAACCAGGATGCACTATGGGAAAAAGGCAAGCCGGTGGAGGCAGTGTGATGCTTTGGGCATATATATATATATATATATATATATATATATATATATATATATATATATATATATATATATATATATGTATATATATGTATATAATTCACACACAAACACACACATAGTCTATATATGCTTAATTTACCATCATACATTTATATAGGATGTCTTTTTTTTTTCACATTTTTTCTTCTTTTTTCACATTAAGATAATACAATTAAATCATCTAAAATATAGTTTCATGACTGGTAGGAAGTATTTATGCCACCTTAAACTTTCCCAATTCACTTGGCATTGGCAGAAAATAAACAAGCAAACAAACATACATACGTACATTTTAGACCCTGCTGTTCTTCTTGTGAATAGAACAGGAGGACGATATGTTGCGTCATTTACTCAGTCATCGGACCTGCTGTCCTCCCTCTCTTGTTCATCCTTGTGTTTTCGTGGAATTAGTTTTGGGTGTAAGTTCCCTCTCAGAAAAAAAGGCATTGTGTAAGGCAGGCAGAAGATCCATCCAAAACTCAAGGAACACTGGGAGAGACACACTGAATGCATTCAAGTTGCCACATGTACAGCCATGAGTTCTGCTGAATAAATCAGAGTAATCGGCATGTAAAACAAACACATAAAGAAACAGACTTTGTTTCTCATTAAAGCACTGCTTTTCTCATCCATTGCTCTTCCTGGTTGTACCCGTATTGCTAAGTATTATAGGCTACTGTTTTTATATTTAATGTTTTCTAGATTATTATATATTTTATATAATTTGCTCATTTTAATTTTATATTGCATTGTTATTTTAATTTAGCCTTTTGTACCAATTAGTGATCTTTCTATCACTTTCTGTCTTGTGTTTTGTTTAATTTTTGGTTAATTTAGCCTATTCACATAGTTGTCTTTCAGACATCTTTCTCTTATGTACAGTGGTGTTTTTCCCAACTTATCTTTATACTGAGGATAAGTGGTTGCAATCACACTGCTATTCTTAGTAAACTTGTTAAAATAAAAAATCCTGTCATGTTATTTTATGAGACACAGGAGAGATCTAATAATGTATTTGAGTCAGATATATATATATATATATTCTCTAGTTAGTCATATGTGCTGAAACAGATTAAATCTGTCCATTCCAGATGCATGTGTCTGTTCTGTTCTCATATTCCTGGACAGAGCTATGATGTCAGTAGCTAACCTTTGTGAGAATAATAACTCTGTTTATATGGAAGTGAATCTATTTTCAGGCTTTTATTCACTGTATACCATAAATGTACATCAGTAGCACTGCCTTCTTTAGGACCCGTCAATAACCATTAGCAAATGCAACATATTTTCTCTCACCCTTTTAAAGGCTGTCCTCTGAATGACCTGCATGTGTTTTTTTCCTCCTTTGAGTGAAGTTTAGAAAATGAAGGAGTGAACGAGTCTCATCATCACTCGCTCATTTAATTAAAACTCTCATCTCATTAAATCTGCCTCTCATTATGGCCCTCATTTGCTGCAGCTCACAAATTTGAAGAGTGGGGAGGAGAGAGAAAAAAGAAAAGCAAAAGAGAATCTGTTTACAGTGCACGCTTTTCATTTGTTTAACCAATCCCACAGAACACACTCTGGTTAGGGGTTGTGTTTGATATGACGACGCCGTTGTTTAGTTTGCCATTTAAATGTGCTGAAAACGAAGGTATCCCTTTAATTTGTAGCCCCACATGCAGGCCTCTAGTTTAAAAACACGCTCACAATGTAAACTTGGTTTCACCCCTCTAGAATAGTCTATGAAAACAGACTGAAGCCCCTATCATCTGGTTTCTCTTTTCTGACCCAAACAAAGTGGGTCTATCAAGACTAGTTGTGATGTGGTTTCTCTACTTTGCTCACTAATAAAAATGTGAAATTAGTTTATTTGTATATACAAAAGTGCAGTGATTTGAACAGTTTAATCTGTGGTGTTTGTGTTCATGTATTGCTCAGAACATAGATCATGTGTTCAAACCTTTTGAGGACCCCAAAGTCTAATGATTGCTTGCAAGTGAAGTATTAAGCATCAAATTATAAATACGACATGTTCCAAAATTAAATAATTGCTTTTTTGTTGTTGTTGTTTCCATACCAAGGCCAAAGCTAATTATTAATTGTTATTTAGGGCCTTTAAGATTTTATTTTATGTTTTTGAAATAATTGTCCTATGCTCACCAAGACAAAAAAATAGCCTACAATAAAAACAGTAATGTGAAATATTATTAAAAATCAAAATATTTGTTTAATTTTAATATACACTCACCTAAAGGATTATTAGGAACACCTGTTCAATTTCTCATTAATGCAATTATCTAATCAACCAATCACATGGCAGTTGCTTCAATGCATTTAGGGGTGTGGTCCTGGTCAAGACAATCTCCTGAACTCCAAACTGAATGTCAGAATGGGAAAGAAAGGTGATTTAAGCAATTTTGAGCGTGGCATGGTTGTTGGTGCCAGACGGGCCGGTCTGAGTATTTCACAATCTGCTCAGTTACTGGGATTTTCACGCACAACCATTTCTAGAGTTTACAAAGAATGGTGTGAAAAGGGAAAAACATCCAGTATGCGGCAGTCCTGTGGGCGAAAATGCCTTGTTGATGCTAGAGGTCAGAGGAGAATGGGCCGACTGATTCAAGCTGATAGAAGAGCAACTTTGACTGAAATAACCACTCGTTACAACTGAGGTATGCAGCAAAGCATTTGTGAAGCCACAACACGCACAACCTTGAGGCGGATGGGCTACAACAGCAGAAGACCCCACCGGGTACCACTCATCTCCACTACAAATAGGAAAAAGAGGCTACAATTTGCACGAGCTCACCAAAATTGGACAGTTGAAGACTGGAAAAATGTTGCCTGGTCTGATGAGTCTCGATTTCTGTTGAGACATTCAGATGGTAGAGTCAGAATTTGGCGTAAACAGAATGAGAACATGGATCCATCATGCCTTGTTACCACTGTGCAGGCTGGTGGTGGTGGTGTAATGGTGTGGGGGATGTTTTCTTGGCACACTTTAGGCCCCTTAGTGCCAATTGGGCATCGTTTAAATGCCACGGCCTACCTGAGCATTGTTTCTGACCATGTCCATCCCTTTATGACCACCATGTACCCATCCTCTGATGGCTACTTCCAGCAGGATAATGCACCATGTCACAAAGCTCGAATCATTTCAAATTGGTTTCTTGAACATGACAATGAGTTCACTGTACTAAAATGGCCCCCACAGTCACCAGATCTCAACCCAATAGAGCATCTTTGGGATGTGGTGGAACGGGAGCTTCGTGCCCTGGATGTGCATCCCACAAATCTCCATCAACTGCAAGATGCTATCCTATCAATATGGGCCAACATTTCTAAAGAATGCTTTCAGCACCTTGTTGAATCAATGCCACGTAGAATTAAGGCAGTTCTGAAGGCGAAAGGGGGTCAAACACAGTATTAGTATGGTGTTCCTAATAATCCTTTAGGTGAGTGTACTTTAAAATGTAATTTATGTAATTTATTTATTGTAATATAACTTTTGAAACGGTAGTGGATAAGCTTTTAAATTAAAAACTTCATTTGTTTTTTATTTCTTACTGTTTAAAACTGAGCTGTCAATAGAATAACATAATTGTGATTTAGTACCATGATTTCCAACAAGTCAGAGAGCAAAATGAATCAATAATATACAGTTCTTTAAATGTGTTAATTAACATTGTTAACTTAGGTTGACTTTGATTTAAAAAATACTTTTATATTATATTTTTTAAATGTTTAAATGTTTAATAGTGTTTTTTTTTTTTTTTTTTTTTTTTTAATAGATTATTTAATAGTCTATTTTTTTTATTAATTTTTTTCTCTTAATTTTACCGCAGGCTCCCAAGCACCCCCATATGGACCCCATTTTGAAAACCTCTACCATAGATGATATGTGACTGGCACAGAGACAAATACGTACACACTGAAGACAGTAGGCTGTCATGGGGAGTTTGGGGAGGACTTCTTGAGACTGCATCTATTTATGTTACACTGACTCCATGTTCTTTTTTTCCTGTGACTTCACAAATCGGTCATGTAGCTGTGCTGATTGTGTGCCCATCACTGCCTGTTCGTGAGTGTTAGTAAGCAGACACCAGACTGGTCTTCAGGTTTCTGTGCTGTCTGACTGCAGCATACTGTGCTCAGGTTCCCTGTCTGCGTAACAGAGGTTTGTGGGACAGATGACCTCACTAGATTTTACGCTGGATGCTCTACAGGTAACATGAGTATTCCTGCATCTCCTGAGCCAGTGAGTGAGAAACTGTGTCCATTTACACAGGTACACATTAAATTAGTACTTGCATCAAGGCTCTGCGTATAATGGGCTTTGCGTATTAATGATAGAATCAATCTTTTACAAATATGCTACATATTTCACTCACAAACGGTCAATAATTCACGCCATTAGACTATTATTTCACTCCCGGGTGAATTAATTAGTCATGTAAAGCTTGAATGTACAAATGCCTACAGTGTTAGACACACTTTTCTGATCTGTGTGACATTAGCAGGAGAAGCCTGATGAAAAAAAAAAGACAACTTAAACCAGTCTAAACGGGTTTGCTGGTCTCCTGACCTGGTCAGTCTGGTCTGTGTGATGGTTTTAGAGAGTTTTGGCCACTATTCAGCTGGTCAGGCTGTGAGACCAGCTGGCCGCCCAACGGAACGCCAGCTGGGAGTCCATTTTTAACTAGATGAGACCAGTTTAAACCAGCTGCTTTCAGAATTCAGAAGATTTTTTTAAATTATTTTATTTTATGATCGGACAAGTATTACTTTCCTGAAAAGTAGATCTAATGACATGTTATCATCCCTCCTTATATTACATAACATCTTTATTGTTTAAAATAATAGCTTGCTATAAAACTTATTAAACTTGTTAGTATGTGCTATTAAACTATCAAACAATGATTAATCCGTGTATGAACCTTATTATATCCAAAACCAACGAGCCCAAAATAACACAAGCACTTCTGCTGCCCTGGTTAAATGGCTCACGTAAAGCGGCTCATTGTAAGTGGCCTGATATAGATGGTGTGGATAGACTGTGCTGTCTGGTTTGGTTCGACCGCTTGTTGGAGGGCTTAGAATAGTCTGAGAAAAAGAGGAGAGACGGGGTGTGGTTAGCAGCTCTTAATGAAAGCTTCTCATTACATTTGAGTGTGTGTGTGTGTGTGTGTGTTACTCTGATGACTGAGCACCTGTCTATTACTGATAGATCTCCTCCTGTCTGGGTGCATGTTATTTCCTCGCCTTAAGCCCACGTTTCTTGTAACGATTTTTTTCCCCCTCATCTTAACTGGTTGGATCATATTCTTTTACAAAGCTTGTCGTGCGTGCCTGTGTGTGTTTGAGCAAATGACCAGCTGTGTGCCAGCTGTGTGCCTACTAAGTGTTGATTGGATTGGAGAAGGAACCTATATGACATGTACACACACACACACACACACACACACGTTTCACACCTACCACCAAATACTTCTCTGCCAAGCAGACATTAACAAATTTTAAACGCACAAGATCAAACACAGCAGAAAATTATGAATCAGCCTTTGGTGGACTATAAAACATGCCCACGCATACACAGACTGAACATTCGCTTTAAAAGGAACAGATGCAGCAAGATTTCTATATGTCTACATTTAAAAAGCATCATCTTTTTAATTATTATTAGAAGCTACAGTATAATAATGCCTCACACTTATCCATCAGCATACTTGCATCATGTATCACTTTTGATTGGATAGCAAGTACAATTAAAGGAGTAATCTTTGCTCAGTACAAGTTAACAGCATTTGTGGCAAAATATTGATTACCACTAACAAATAAATACTACTTAAAAAATAAAAAAAGTTATGGTGAATTTTATTTAATGGAGTTATTTCGTAGAATTTAAGTTGAATTGGGCAGAAATACGAAACTGATAACTTTTCACAATATTTTTTTCTCTAAAACGTCTGTATTATTTGAGCTGTAAAGTTGCTAAATCATAATTTTTAGTCTTTTTGTTATTTGTGATTTTACACTGTCATGGCAGCAAAGTTGTAAAAGTGGATTTGACTTCACATCAAAAATGGATAGTAAGCCATTTTTTCATACTAAATTCATTTTGCACACGTTTACATCTTGTGGCTATACTTTTGAAACAGTGATTATATTAACATTTACAGATTACCCCCATTCACTTTCAATGTAAGTGCTTCAATACAATCCAGATTTTTGCTTTTTATAATCAAAATTATGCCACAAGTGCTGTCGATTTAACTGAACTCACAGACCAATATTGCCAATATCTCTGTTAAATGGAAAGTTGATTGGATGAATGTATAGCCATAGATCTAAACTACAAATTATCAGATTTTTATGATTATTAATGTGCTTTTTTAATTTAAGAACATTCTTAATTTAATTTAATTTAATTTGTATTATTTTATTTTGTCACATTTTATTTAGTGAAGTGAAATAATTTCAGATGATGTTTCTGACATTAGTTTCTGTCATTTCATTAGTTGTTTTTTGTATTGAAAAGAGAAATACAACTTCCTATACATTTGCCAATAGAATCCATTTGTTTCTTCTTCTTGTTTATTTTTTTATAGCTTAAGATGTACACTAATTACAATAATACTTTTGAATGAAAGATCAATTCCCCCAACTCTATAGGCCCTAATTCTGTTTTCACTATAAAATATTCTCACTAATGCCCCAAACCTTTAATAGTTTAAGATTTGACTGTGGACGCGCTCAGGATCTATAAAGCAATCGCATGAAAGTGTTCTTTAAAAAGAAGAGAAACTGAGAGAAATACCTCTAATGCCTCTGTCTCTATTCTATCCGTAGTTCTCGCAGGATCCAGCAGGCTCCAGAGCGCAGTTAGCAGTTGTTAGCAGAGTCAGGAATGCAGCGAGCTCGGATTTGCCAGAACTGTGGTTGGGTTGCATATGTTTGTAATTGATTTCTTAAATATTTATTTCTCCATTCACAATCTTTGTTTGGCTTTGTGTAACTCATATCAGAATGCCACTCTGAGCAATTACAAACTTCTGGGATGGCCCGCCGATGAACCCTGAGATACATTTGATAGGTGTCAGCGGTATGTGTGTGTGTGTGTGTGTGTTTGTGTGTGTATGTAGTGTAGAGATGAGAGAGAAAGAGAAGAGAAGACCAGACCAGGAGAAATGGATGACAGTTACATGCCTTTCAGCCAATTAATTGTCATCTCAGCTGTTGTTTTAACTCTCTGCCCCGCGCACGTCCCCACTGTTATTCTTATCGTTTCCGGAAGACGAGCACATCTGTGTATGTAAAAGAGCCAGATGACCTTCAGCCCCACAGCAAAGGTCAAAGTTCACCCAATGTATATTTCATTAGCAAACGGCATGGATTCGGAAAGGTAGACACAGAAATAGATCCAAATAAAGCTCTGGGGATTTTTCCATGCTATATACACTATTAGTGCTAATTATTCGGCTCTCCGCTGCCGGTAAAATGGCATTCGACATGCTTGCACAGCTCTCTCACACAGGAAGGACACTGTCAGTCTTTCTTCTCATCTTCTGGAGGAGCAAAATAATAGCGAGAATTATTTAGTCATAAAGCAGATTATAGACACTTACATCAGAGGCAAATAAAACTGCCTGTCTGCCTCAAAACACACAGATAAATCAACTTTTCCTTGAGAGACTTGTCCTTCGGTTGTTACGCTTCTGGATGTCACGCTCTCCCTGCTGTTGTTTAGTCCCGCATCCCGCTGAGAGGCCATCTCTGCAGTCTTTCAAAAATACACAAGCTTTTGTGCGATAGGAAGCACAGAGAAGGGAAGAAATCGTGTGTGTGCGTCTGTGTGAAAGAGCTTACAGTTCCAGTGAGTGACGCTGATTTAGCATTACAACAGAGGAGGCGGCTCTGCTTGCCTACACTTTAAAAAGTGTGTGCACACACTTGGCAAGGGGTGGAAGGGTGTGCGTTTGGGCCTGACTGGATTGATCGAGCATGGGCTTCTTTTTCTGCCTCCCTGGAGCCCCCTACTTCCTACTTCCTGTCTATCCAGGAAGAGGGGGACGAAAAGAATTCCAGAAAAGAATTAGTTTGCGTAGAATGCACAAGCACTGACAACACACACACACACACACAAATTCCAGAGCTTATTGTGCCCAGCAAAGGAAAAAAAAAAAAAAAACCCTTTGTCTCTGATCCAATAGAGGACCCCTCTTGCCCGTATTTGGAAGACACGCTCACACAAACACATTCTCTCTCATTTGCATGGCAATAGCATTATTAGGGAGAGAGATGTCATGGTGACAAGAAGTTTATATGTTAGCACAAAGAGAAGTGAGGAAGAATGGAGTGCTCTTTGCTGTTCATTTGACAGCCTTTAAAACACACACACATAACCTCTTTTTTTTCTTCTTCTATACACTCACACTTATATCATACATTTGTTTGTCCTTGTGAACTCCTTCCACTGATATTTTCACATTGTATGTTTACGTGTGCAGTTATAATCAAGCAACAGTATTTGGTGGAGTCTTCATCTATCTAAGTTTAACATGACGTAGTGTGCAATTGAATATTTGAAGGATTAAACCACACGTCTCTGTCTTTTGGAGCAAGGCCAGTTGTAGTGGACTGAATATGAACTTAAGTTTTAATGTAAATTAACTTACTTTCCATACGATTACAACGTAGATAAAAGCGCAGTGGAGTACGAGCCGCACCTGAACTTTTTGGCCTCCTGTTGCATCGGCATTATGAAAACGGACATGAGAGTATTTAATAAACCCTATTAATCTTGTTGCGAGAGCAAGTTCATTGGTGCACTCTTTCTTTCCCTGCTCTCCCAATCAATCAGCCGAGCTCTGCTAATGTATTCATGCGAAACGCACAGCACAACTTGTTTGACAGAGCTCCGAGAAAAGAAGAATTTATGAAGTCTTTCCTTCCACCGCAGCCAGTCCAAAGAAGCCCTTAGCCACTCTAACGATCAATACCTGAGCTGGTAAATATATGATCTATAATTATATAGGGAAAACATTAGCCATATATCTGTTGTCAAGACAAGGCTTGAGTGGAATTCACACAATGTGACTCAAGGCGTTTGATTTGCAGAGTTGAATCTGACTCTGGGACCCCACAGTATTGATAAGGGAAGCAGTCCAGAATCTGTTGAACAGGTCAGATGGAGGTGCTGGTAAAACACTCCCGTCTCAGTCATGATGTCATCGCTTTCACAGGGGCACAGAAGCTGTCTTATGAGTTCACACTGCGAGGAGAAATTCTGTACTACACCGCTGACTGATGTACAAGGGGAAAGCAGCTGATTCCTCTCTCTTTTCTTTCAATGGAAAAAACGAGATCTATTCTTAGTCTTGTGTTGGAGATTTGTATCAAAATGTAATGTTGTTAAAGGAATATTCTGGGCTCAGTACTACTTAAGCTCAATCGACAGCATTTGTGGTATAATGTTGATTACCAGAAAAAAAAAAATTTAAAAAGCAAAAATCTAGGTTACATTAAAGCACTTACAGCATGGGGGCAATCAGTGTGTGTGTTAACATGATTTTAGAGTTAAGAATTTCTTACTAACCTTTTCTGTGTAGTTATATCCAATTTTAATCAACCATAAACCCTAAAACGACTAAAAAAAAAAAAAACACAGTGGTACAGTTCAAATAATACACAAGTTGTAACTGAAGAATTAATGTTTTTTTTATAAAATTATAAGCTTCACATTTCTGCTTTTAAATCGTCCAAAAATTGGCCCCATTCACTTCCGTTATAAGAAAAACAAGTGTAAAGTCTAGTCGATTATTTATTTATTTATTTTGTGGTACTCCACATTATGCCACAAACCTTCACCTGTACACTATTATAAGAATATTCCATTAATGATAAAAAAATATTAGATCTCAGTCATGTATCTAGTAAATCCCCTTTTAAAAGAACTCTTTCAGTGATAATAAAAAAGTTGATTTTTTTCAAGCCTGGCACTGGTGTGATCCCTTTGTAGTTTAACCTTTAGAGTTCAGTCGCTCCATTCAGATCACATTCACCAAGGCAGCCCTTTTTTCATGCTATGGAGAAAAGGGAGCAAATGCAGGGGGAGACAGAGCCATGTCCAGGCAGAGGCGAGGAGAGAGGGATGGAGACTTCTCTTGAGACTTCTTTGGGGGGAGGAGAAAAAAAAGTGCAGTACTCTGCTTCAAAGAAACATTTCCATAATTGCCCTGTAACTCGGCCATAATGGCTGAGGAGGCTGAGAAAGGCATAATCTTTCAGATGGCTGAACGGCAAAGGCTCTCACCACCTTTCTGTCTTTCTCTCTCCCTTTCTTTCTCTGTCCTCTTCCTTTTACACCCATAACCCTCTGCCCCACTTGTTGTCTTTCAGATGGAGTGAAAGAATTCCTCTCTCTAACCTCTGTCAACAAAGGGCATGAAATTAGCGCTCTCCACAGCCCCGCCTCCTGTCCTACAGAGTGTCACTCTCTCGTTCTTTTGTCCCAGACCTGCCAGAGAAAGAATCAACTGACAAATACCCCACTGCACCTTCATCGCTGTGCATTTGGGTGCTGTTTTCATAGTGTCCAAGACACATTTCCTACATTTGACATGCCATCACTGTTCAGCTTAGATGGTGAACAACTTCGTAAATTTGCATCTCTGTGAGGTACAAACAACTCGTGGTTCTGAAGATGTTTTGATGGATTTTCTGTTGATTATTTTTTTTTATATCATAAAACTAATCCTGGCTTTAGCAGACCAGACACTGGAGGCTGGTGTTTTTTGTATTTGTGTGTGTAAAACCAGATTTGGGGTTGTAAATATGGTTATCTCTTCTCTGGGGCAGCAGAAGTGTTCAGATGGCCTGTAACCTCATGCACAGTGACAGTGTGGAACATGTGTCCTCTATGCTTTCACTGTTTTCTTCTATAGCCTTACAGGTCATCTAAACATGTCAGCCATGTCTTAGGGAGAAGAAAAAAAACGAAAAAAAAAAAAAACTCTGCTGTGTGTGTGTGAGAGAGAGAGAGAGAGAGAGAGAGAGAGAGAGAGAGAGAGCTCTGAGCTGTGTATATGTATGTGTTTGCCAAGCTAACAATCAACAGTGCCTCATAAAAGGATTAGTGACCTCCACAAAGAGAACAGGGCTCTTCAAAGCTTCTGCAGGGTTACAATAGCGCTGACATTTGTCCTGCTCAGTGCAGGGATGGGGTGTGGTGGGACATCGTCGCCTGACAGAGAGGGGTGGACAGGGGCACGGCACAGGGCTGGTCCTCTCTTTCACAGCCTGACTCTGGCCCCTTCTGCAGCCCACTCTGGTCTTCATGTCCTCCTCCGGTCCTGTCCATTCATGCAGAAGGCTGCTGATGACTCCATTGGCTGGTTTTCTCTAAAAGGGTTAGCCCTGTCTGTCCTCCCTCTCGGCATCAATGGCAAGTCAGAAAGATAGATTAGATTTGCCTTTGATTCCACTGTGTTTCATTTCTTTCCCCCATCCAAATTGGTATTTAACAAAGCATTCCTCACAGTGAGTGGTACAGCTATGTAGCTCTGTCATTGATGTAGAGGGAGAATGGTACTTGGAGATATAATGGGTTAGTGGTGGCTAATAGACTGAATTGCCATTTATTTGGAGAGTGTCAATGGTGCTGAATTTCCCACAGATGCTGCGGTTCTGCTGTGCTCAAAAGGACAGGTTATGTATGTATTTATGCACATTGATGATGATATCCCACCTAACCTACTCAGTCCCCCTAATATATATGCACAATGTATCTCTCTCTCTCTCTCTCTCTCTCTCTCTGTGTGTGTGTGCGTGTATACATTCACATTGTGCTTATGTCTGTTTGTAAAAATTTTGTTTTTTGCAGCATCACCACCTTTAGAGGAAGTTGACATCTAAACTTAAAAACTTAAACCAATTGTTCACAGACAGTTTAAAACTATTGTTTAATCCAATCAAATAATTGTTTATTGCAATTGTTATAAATTGATGTTTCATTTATTCATTTATTTGGTTCAATTAAAATGTTATTATAAATACAATTTATAATAATAATAATAATAATAATAATGATTTAGTATATGCCTAAATTGTGTTTCTAGCTCGCTAGCAATTTCTGCTAATTAACATATTATTGTGTATACGTGGGGAAATGGGCTCCCGTTTTTAACATTGCTGGAAGCGTTGGAATAAAAAGAGGAGTCACTGTTGATTATTGCTCATTAGCCACAAGGACATCCACTTAACTCTGAATAAATGAGTGACACTAACAGCCCCAGTCGGAATGTCCTCCGCGTAGCTCAGAGCAAAATGTTCATTAATGCTCTCCATTTGCTAAGTTGAGAAAGAAAGCGTTTGGACACGTATGGCGACATCGGTATCGGTGATTACTTTGTTTCTGGCGAGGCATTTTAATCCTTAATTTCATGCGATGATCAGAGACGCCGTGAAGCCCAGTGTCATCTTTTCAGGAGCATTTCAAATGGATTTTAATGATCAAGAGCGGCCCAGGTCCCTCAGCGCCTAATATGCGCAGAATACACACTAAACAAGTATCAATATTTATGACAGCGCTGAACGAGCTCGTCACTGTAAAAGGCACGTGATTTCTTCTGAAGAATATGTGTGATTAAGTCTCTATCGTCGATCTAACGCTGATTCTATTATAATTTGTTAATGAAAGAAAGTGTATGTAGGCAACACAAAAGTAGTTTTTTGATAGGGGAGAGCAGGGAGTGTTGTAACAAGAGTCAAATTGTAACACCGTCGGTTTAACCAATTAGAAATGAGCTAGAGGGCTGAACTCGTTATCACACATGACCACCATCCTCCTGTAGTGATTTCAAAAGAATGTTTTGTGTAAAAACATTAAAATTATATTAAAAACATTAAATTTCAATTATGAATATATAGATGGCAAAAACAAAACACTGTATAGCCGTGTTTGACACAAGAGTGATTAACAGCGCGAGAGTTTATAATATTATATTATATAATATGCCTAGGAGATATATATATATATATTTGTATATAATATTATATAGAGAGCCTATATATGGGTATGTGTGAATGGCGTGTGAATTAGTGCACAAAATTTAAAATGTCGATATTTTACTGGTTGTGGGTTTTATCGGCATATTTTACTATGTTTACACAATATACTATAGGCTGTGTAAAATACCTACATTTCTAAACTGTTAAAAAAAAAATTTTTTAAAGGTAGCCTAATATTTAAATGTTTCATTTAATGCTTAATATTAAACCTCTTTTATATTGTGTGTAGTTTTTAGCAATCAGTGTGTGCGTCCTTGATCTGATGAAGTTCAAAATGCACGCAAGTCTCTGCAAGCTTGTTTGCCACTGGCCTCGCGCTCTCCCTCTTGACCTGCACGGTGCGCGTGAGAGGGTCAGAACTGATTGGAGAATGTTGGTCACTCGGGCGCGGTGTCACTTTCTGCGCTCTAGCTGGTGGCGCTCTCCCGAGTGAGCGCCAGAACGATGATTACATCAATCAGTGCCACAAACGTCACACATCGTTTTATGAATATTCATAGCGAGCTTTATACTTTGTAAGAACGGAATCTCGGAGAGATAATTGAATATAAAAACAAAATAAATAACACGGACAGCGGATACGAGGAATTATATTTTTAGCGCCGGACAGATCTGTTTTCTCGCCTCTATATTGTTATGCATTGTAGTTCTATAAGAGAGACATATATACTTAATTAATGACAATATGATGCATATAGACCGAGATACTAGTTGACCATT
The DNA here is from genome assembly GCA_039654105.1 of Coreius guichenoti. Taxonomy (NCBI): domain Eukaryota; kingdom Metazoa; phylum Chordata; class Actinopteri; order Cypriniformes; family Gobionidae; genus Coreius; species Coreius guichenoti. Next base: position 32,427,804 of record CM077168.1, read on the forward strand.
CCGGGAGAATTTGTGCTTGCGTCAATAAAGCATTCGTAATGTGACAGGCTAAACTTTACCATAATTTTATTTGTTTTAATTATTCTTAAACATTGAAATTATTTTATGTATTGGTGTTGTGTGTGATTGTTTAACGCGAACTGTAAATGTAGAATATTATTTTAATGCAAGTATTTTGCCTTTCAAGGGGGTTTTGTAGTCTATTTTAATTTTGATTCGTCAAAATGTAGGCTACTGTTCTTTTCTGATTAGTTATGTATTTTTTTTCTGTCTTTGAGCCCTGGAAATTACATTTGACGTTTAAACCTACGCTAATAATTCTTTCGCTGTTATTTATTATTTATTTAGCTGTGCGAAATATGGTCTTCAATTTCGGTGATGTAATTTTGTCTGAACTGTGTCATAATATTCCACCAGGCACTTTTCTGATTGGGAAATTGCTAGCCTTACATTGCTTAACACTCTGCTCATAAGCTCCCAGCAAATTTCACAAAAAGAACGAAGGTTCCCAAAATGCCCACGGTCAACTTTCTCGAATAAATGACATAGCCTAAATGAAAGATGATCAAAATGGCTCGGTCCATGTCAAGGCCGTTCAGAGTGGACTGTAGAGGGAGCTCCAACTCTAAATTTCTCCAAACTTTGGAAAGCCTGAAACAAAGCTGCTGCCATGCAAATCATCTTCAAGAGGGAAAACGCACATAAATAAATAATTTCGCACAGCATCGAAAGCATATGGCAAGCAGCACAACATCAATGTCTGATTAGAATTCATTACATTTTTAAAAAGCAGAATCTCGAAAATTATAAATAGTCGAGATAACATTAACCATCTGTACAGAGGAAAGCGTTTAACTTTTTTTTGTGCGACTTTCCTCTTCAAAGAAGAAAATATTAAATTCTCATTACAGTGAAATTGAGTTGTATGCTATTTCAACCCAATAAAAATGAAATAATTATTCATTTCATATTGGCTGTTCCGCGTCGGTGGGGATAATCCCCATCCATTAATATCCAAATGCGTGATTCAAGAAGGAGCTAATTACAGTTAAGTCCCTGAAATAGGAAAATACTTAAAATCCTCCGTTTCAAACCTCATAACCTCGAGTTAACGTTTCCCATGCCTTTCAAAACACACACTGTACCCGTTTCCGTACAGAAAAGCTTACAACATGACATTTCTAATATCATTTACAATATTAACACTCCATTGTTTTCAAAGAAAAAGGAAAACGTGACGGTAAAGTTGCAGCGGTTCATTTATTAGCCAAAATATAGACTTTCTTGTACAATTTCGGATCACAAGTATATACATTTTCTTTACGTTATATACAAAACATTTCAACATCAAATCCTCACAGAGCTTACAAAAGAAAATGGGACTCACAGACTACTTGGCCTGACAGCATTAACATCAGCCATTGTACACAGGACATGCTTACAATGTAAGTATACAGAAGTGAGTTATTTTTATTTTACATTCCTTACACAGGTTAAAATGAGAAGTAAACAAAAAGAGAGAGAAAAGCCTACGAGGACGAGAGGGCGGATAATACCATGGCAGCTTCGAGTTGGTTCTGGGGCCTATGGGGATATAGAAGGGAAGCATGAAAAAACACGGGGCCAACACAAAACTAAATCTGCAAGCAAGTAGAGAACACAGCGTTTTCGAAATCAACATTCTGAAATATCGCATCGACGCACTGGAGATTTATTGGTTTGACATCTGGGTTTATTATTGCACAAGCACAATATATAAATCATGTTTAAACCACGTTAGCCTATACCAGTACCCGAGCGCGTGACTAGACATTCATGCATTAACATTGTGATATTCAAATGTAAAAATGAACAATAACAATTAAAAAAACAAAGAAAATTAAAGTCATGGACAGATAATGTAAGATCTCCGCTCTTACCGTCTTTGAACAGGATGGAAGGCTGTTTTTAACAACTTTTTCTCTGCTTCCAAGGCACTAGATCTTTCTGAAATAATAAAACCAGTAACAAAAAGAAAAGGAAAAAAATATGTAAATGCCAATTTTTTATTAATATTATCATTTTAAAAAGCAGAGTCTTTTTAAAAAGATCTTACAGCCAGTTGTTGAGAAAAGTTTGCGGCCTAGGAATATCAAAACTCGCTCACACTAACACACCTTTTAAACCGAAAACCTTTTCCCACATATTCAAATAGACAGACTTTTTTAATTATTGTAAAAGGAAAAAAAAAAAAAAAAAAAAAGACGAAAACAATAGCCTATATATATATCTATAAGTACTCTCCACTAGACATTTGCATTTCAAGTGTAATTAATTCCTTTTACTTGAATGTTTCACAGTAGTGATCAAATGAAAATGGATTTAGGAAGGAATAAGAATGATGCGTTTCCAGTCTGCCAGTACAGTCTTAATGGTGTCAATAAAAAGCATTAGGAATTGCACATCTGCGCTTCTCAGTGTGGGTGACATGTACCTGTTACTGTGGACTCGGAGTTTTGACTCCTGTCCTCTGCTTGTCTGCTGTACAACGCAAGGCCATTCGCCGAAGCCTGATTACTGAGTCCTAAGTAGTGGTTTGAGTTCAGCAAGGCGAGCTGGTGTGCGGTGAAACCCCGATTTGCCCAGCTCTGGATTTTCCCTACGGGACACGAAAGGAGTCTGTGAGGAGTTATGATGGTCTGAGTGGCGGACGCAGCGGAAGTCAGAGGAGATTTTCGTGGATTGTCTGGAGTTGTGGCAGTCTCTGCCAAAGACCAGATCTTAGGCTTGGGAGCTGGAGGTGGGTTGTTTTCTGAGGGCGGAGAGTTGATGATGGCCTGGTTGAGTTTGACCGGCTCGCCGTCGGCCTGTTCTAAGCTGTTGTGGTGGTGATGATGATTGTGATGGTGAAAATGCTCTGCGCGGTCGCCATGAATCTCTTTACCGTCTTTCACCATTGCTTTGAACAACCTTTGCTCCGGTCCTTGTAAATCCTCATAGCCGTCAGAAATTTCGGAGTCGCTCCTGCCGTCCAGTTTCAAATCAGAATGCAGTTCGTCCTGCTCGTCCAAATCGTCCTTATTCTCAATATTCTCCGTGTCAATATTCTCCAAATCGATTTCCTCCTCGTCCTCGCGTTTGTCGCCGTCCTCTCCCTCGTGATCGCTGCTGTAAACATTTCCTTCTTCGTCAGTGCGACTCCGTGGGGTCCAGGTCATCTTGTTCTCCTTCTTTAGCCTCCTTCTGGCGTTGGCGAACCAGGTGGACACTTGAGTGAGGGTCATTTTAGTGATGATGGCCAGCATGATCTTCTCGCCTTTGGTGGGGTACGGGTTTTTCCGGTGCTCGCTTAACCAGGCCTTGAGGGTGCTGGTGCTCTCCCTGGTGGCATTTTTGGGTCTGGAAGGGTCTCCGAACTGGTACTGACCATATGGGTAAAAAGCAGGATGATGGTGAGCAAATCCAGGATGCTGGACGCCCGGACTGTCCTTCAGTTCGTACTGTGCCCCCTTAAAAACACAGAACACGGATCCAACATTAATGCGATTCACTATCATTATTCTTGGCCTGGCACATACTACGTTTTCTGGTACTCAGTTGCAGTTCCCTGATGTATTGTTGCTGAATATATTAACTGCGTAAATGATTTTCAGTTTATGCGAGCAATTATCTACAAAAGCAAGGATTGAGATTGTTTTAAAATATACACTTAACTGCCTGTATTAAATCGACTTTGCACTTTATATACTTTATACAAATTATTTCAAATAAATTGACAAGATTTTGCAGCCATATATTTATATTTATATTTATTCTGTATGTGTGTAAGCTTTAGGTTACACATATATGTACATAATTGTTTTCATCCTGAAGACGTGGTACAATTGTCGATTTTAGTTATTTAATTTATTATGGTTTATTAAAATCACAAGCGCACGCACTCTACTCTTATTTTTGTTATATACAGCTATTACTTAATTAATTACATTTTCAGTTCTTTTTGTTTTTACCAAACGGGGTAAACAACAAAGTTCACCACCGTCCTGCAAAACATAACATTCAGTAATGGTTGGTATTGAAACATAAACTGAAGTAAAGGATTTTGTAACATTATTTAAGTTTACTACATTTGAGTTTGAGAGAGAAAGAACAAACCGCGCAAGAACATAAAATGATTACTCACCAGCTGGTTGAAAATGGACAGATCATTTGAATAAGGAAGAAAAGCTCCATAGCTTTGTGCGGCAGCGAAAGGTGATCCGTACATAGTGGAGAGAACATTAGAGAGCGCTCCGGACGGGCTCAGGTCTGTCCCGGCTCGGGCACTGCCTATCCCCTGCCTGTCCTGCGGGTATATGGGTCGGATGTACTGATATCCCAGCTGTGGGAAAGACATTGTTGTGGAGAAAGTCTACTGAAGTCACAAAAAGCGGCGAATCGCCCTCTTGGTGCGCACCACGATATCCACTTTACAGTGAGTACAAAGTGTCAGGGAAGTCTATATTTCCTCCGAAAGAGCCAGTGTAAACGATCCGATTGTGCTTTCCTCCCTTACTTCCCTATTGATCTGAATGGACTAAGGTCAGGTCCTTACAGATTGCTTTAGATTATTGGAACTCCTTTTTGTGATTGACATTTTTAGTCGTTCAGAAGCTCCTCCTATTTCTCAAGTCTCACCCCCACTTACAGAGTCTCTCTCTCTCTCTCTCTCTCTCTCTCTCTCTCTCCGTCTGGATAAATCCTCTGACGTCGCCATCTCTTGTTTGAATGAGCTTCAAATCTCATTTTATGGCTCGCCAATCATTTCATTTGTTATTTGTTCGCCGCTTCAGCCCTTCCAATTTCTTGTGTTACTTCTCAAAAATTTTGATCATCCACAAAATGGTAAATATTTTATTCTTGTGGAGTCATTAACTTCCCGCAGATCTTTTGTGTCTTTATTTTACTCGCGTCTCTTCCACGTGAAACGAAGAACTTGAAAGTTTAAATCGGACAAAACAGCCATATTTTTGTGTATGCTCTTACAAAATAGGCTACTAAAGGAAATGTTATGTGAAGAGTGTTTTTAGTTCATCTAACACGGAACAAGCCACTCGAGGTCCTCTGAGTGTGAAACATCAAAACAGGCGTTTTACCGTTCACCTTCAGAGTAAGTTGACAAGAAGCGAAAAGATTGAACAATAACGGGTTGCAATTTAGTAATGCGACTATGTTGTGGATTTCAGCGAATTACATTTGACTGTAGTGCATTTTAATTTGAACTATGTAAAATTACTACTGCTATTATTCCTACTACTACATATAAGGTATATCAAGCTGTCAGTCTTCAGTCATTTTTGACGTATTAAAATACAATCGCAAATGTTTCAATTGCATTCATGTGTAAAAGCTTCTGTTCTTAAAAAGACATATTTTGGGCGATTAACCTACAGGATTACTCTACATATAGACAGATATCCACTGAAAATATCTGATATAATCCGCACCCTTCTGTAAATAATACGGATTAAAACAAAGGACGATGATCACGATTGAAATTCCTTGAATCAATATATGAAAATATGCAGGAAACATCCATAATCGTATTATGCTTCTAGTCTAGTGTCATCATATGCCTGCTAATCGTCTTCCAAACAACGGCACCGATTAGTGCTGTAACGAGTTTCGTTTATTTTAATATAGGATGACTAAATCTCAATTCAGTAATGAAAGATTAGGGTGAGTCAATTTCGGTTTGGATTTACTATGATGTGGTTTCCAAGAACGCACTGTTCCTCCTAAACCTTCCATCTGCTTTTGAAGAGATAGTTATTGTTATGACATCCTAATATCTGGAATGTCATTTGTATTGGCTCTTTGCTTATTTAAGGACTCCCGGATTTCCACGATCTCTTTACCACGTGCCTGCTGTTTTGACGTCTAACAATGCAGGATTACGGGGGTTATTAATTAGAACAGCAGTCTGATGCCATTCAGAGCGCATGGTAATAACTACATAACCGTCAATAACGCACACGGACCTGCAGAGCTAACAAGAGCTCTCAGCCCACCCGGCTGACCCCACAGCACTGCACCATCTGGGGCAATGCAAAACACAGCTCTAACCCTCTAGGTTTCAAGCAGTCTTGTTTTCTTTTTAGTCAGATTTCAAGTCGAATTTATCCACAAATATTTGCAATTATTTTGATGTAAACTTATTGTTTTCAAACCGCTGTATTTAGTGAATTAGTATAAGCACGGTGGAGAAAGGATAAGTGTGCGTGCTGGAGTCCGCCCTGCAGCGCTCTGAGTTCGGATGGACACGTGTCTCATCCCGGGACCTGTCAGGGCCTCAAGGTTTGCCTCTGATTTATTGGCCCAATCAAATACACATGCACTAACTTAACACTTTCACACTGACCCAGGAAACTGGCACAGCCATAAAAGCATTAGGGTGGTGTTTTCTTCCTGCCTTCTTCTCCCACCCCTTTGGAAGCCCTTGTAAATTAAAGGCTTAAGCTTTATTATTAATTATTATTATAGTTTATATTTTTATAATAATATTAATAATAAAACCACACCAAACAGTTGCTTTAGTATTAGTATTATACATATGCCAATATGTATGTGCGGATTTAATTGTATTTTTTTTTTTTTTTTTTTAACGTATAGCCTAGCATGACTCCATTAAATGCAGGCCAACGTTTCAAAGCACCGCACTAATATCACGTGTATAAATAGGGCAATCTTGGATGTGTGACTTGAGGGATGGTTTCTGTGACTCCTTTACTAGCAATTATGCAGATGACACCATTTCGCATTCTCCAACACGCATCCAAATAAACAAGCAGAGACGTTGCGCTCAAAAGCGTTTCCTTATGCAATACACAAGATGCCTGCGACAGCGCTGATCAAAGACTTCAAACAGGGGCTCTTTAAATTACACCTCTGAATCAGCTCTATAATGCCAAGGTGACAGAAAACAAGTAACACATACCCCATCGCACATGGTCTTTTAAAGGATCTTTTTTTGATCCGATCTGTTAATTGAGGTGACAAAGGATTTAAAAAGAAAACACACTTAATGACCTTTGATGTGGATGGTGTATTCGACAGGGGGAGGAATGAGAAATATGTGTGCGAGAGTGACTGGCCTTAATTACATTTTCTTGAACAGCTTTGGCAAACAGCATTTTATTTGGTTAGTTATCAGTGGAGTCGAGAGGGGAAATCAGATTTAAAGAATTTGAATTTTGCAAGTTTTGGTTAAAAACGGCAATAAGAGTGATATAGCTGCTTTATCTTCATTACGAAATCGCAGGATCTGGATTGGTTGGTCTAAAAATAGGAATTGAATGTTTTATACGAAGTAGTTCCAGACAATTGTATCTCAGTCCATCCACGATTTGTTTTTATAGGAAAGCTTTCTGCAATAAGAAAAGTGGCCTATACTTCTCCCTACGTTTTAGTTTGCACAACATCTCCTAATGCCGTAGCACAAAATAATATGCAGGGACTAGGGAGAAGTTTTAATTTACTTGTGTTAGGCCTAGTCTAAAAAATCAAAATAAACAATTTTATGTCGATGTATGAAATGGCTGAGGCAATTTAATCAATACATTTTTTCAAAAAATGAAATGTACTTCCTGAATATGTTTAAAGTTTAATTTTAACTGTTAGCATAATTTGACTAATGTTATTTTAATTAGGTTTCTCCAATCAGTCGTGTCTATTAAAGAGATAACTTGCACTGGAGGAGAAAGTGACGAGTTTTGAACTGTCCCCATGGCACACACAGCAATTTGGAGCAAATTAAGAGTAGTCAATGGACTGCAACTTATTAAAATGCTTTAACAAATTGTATCAAACACCAAATTCAAACGGCGACGTCTGTTTTAACCCTTCATTAACCAGAGGACCAAAAGCCGACCTTGCCCTATACTGAGCATCTACAGGTGGTTTAGATTACACGCGTCTGTACACTGTAGGGATTTTCTTAACCTTTATGCCTCCTCTACACTAACACAGGCGGATTTAGACCTCTTGTTTTCAAAATAACAAGGGGCCTAAATAGAAAGAAGAAAAAAACCTTCTATCTATCCTACCTAGAATATAAATGTTAATCGTATATTATACTGTGTGCAGCCTATGGCAATTCAAGCACAGACGAAAAGGGAAGAAAAACCATTTTCCTCAGCATCAACACTTCGACGACAAACTTCAGTCTAGTAAGTGACTGCTGAAGTCTGTGTGCTGAGGTGGCGGAAATCTGGAGGGACTTATTCTCGATTGTTTCATCGGCTGTGATACGGGGCAGGCGTGTAGTCGGAGCAGCGCGGTCATAAAGTGGGAATTTGGATTTGGTAAATTGCGCAGCCAGCGGCGGCCACGCGCAGTAATTGATTGAGAAGGTCAGAGCACGCGCTGCCCAGTCTTCACGCGCTGCTTTGGTAAATATTTTGATGGCGGACTAGCGCGGGCTTCGAGTTGTTCCATTAGCAAGGCAGGGTCACTTTCATTTATCGCTATTTGCCAACATCTGCCCTCTCAGCAAAGAGTGCACACACCTACAAGACCGTTTTTTCTCAGTTGCTTTTTAGAGTAAATTTGTAGAGAATGATTTTTTTTTTCTACTTTTGTAGGTCACTCAGTAGTTTTACCTGACATAATAATAATAATATTAATAATACTATGTATAATATATGTATAATAATTGTATTATTATTATTGTTATTATGCATAAATTAAATAATAGTTACAACAAAAATAATTTCATGTTTCTGGAAAACAATCTTCACATATCTTCACAATGTTGATTTGAATATTAGCCACATGCATGTTTTCTGGACTGCTGTCGGCCTTCCTCTGCGTGGTTGTCTCCTGTATCAGTAACAAAGCAGCCATTGATTTTATGGTAAAGTCACTTTGCAAAGGGAATGAGTTCCTGTGGCCGGGAATATCAGTGTGTTACACTGGGTATAGCCCAGGTAACAAGATGAGCATTGATTCAGCATTACAGCTGATCAATACTGAAATAAGTAACTTCAGGCCTGAATTAAAATACAAGTTGGGGCTTGCTTTTCTGCTGTCAGTTTATGGAGAAGTGACAGAAAGACACACAGGAGCAAGACTGAAATAAAGTGTGTGCGTGTGTTCAAGGGCACAATCACCATCTAGGAACTCTCAGATTCTTTTTGTGTTATGTTGACCGTGACAGATGGAAATTCAGTTGTCTTAGCTATAAAACTGTCATCTGAGCGAATGAAAATTACTGTGCCAATGAAGACAGTATATGCCATTCCAGCTGTATGTTAATGACTGTAAAGAGTCTGGTCACTTATGCTTGATGTTTCATGTGGTGGCACACACGTCAACTACTTCTGGTTTCAAAACGAATTCAGTAACTCATAATAAACCACGTAAAGTAATTACTGATTTGTAGTTCTACAGTGACTTGCCTTGAGACATTACATTGAGGGGTCAGTCATAAACCACTTGGACTATACTAAAACCCTCACTTGACTACTAACATTCTTGTTGTACACTTGGTTAAGTGGTGCAGCAAACAATTTCTAAATTATTTGAACTTAATATTTTTTAGGCCAAGAATGCCAGTTTACATGAAGTACATAAGGAAAATATGGTATCGATCGCAAGTTGAAGGCAGCCACTGAGAAGGATTTTTTTCTTAGAAGATGTTTGCCTGAAGCAAGTTGTGTCTAATGTCTATAGAAATATTACAGAGGGCCCAAGTATCATATTGAGCAGCTGGACGTAGCATACACACATAATAAAGACATCTTCCATAAGTCGTGCTGAACAAAAAAAAGAGTGATAGAAAGAGAGAGTAACCGATCACAATGAAAATTCATGATCAGACATATACAGAGTGGATTTACAGCTAATACAAAGAAGCTGTTTGAGTAATCCAGTAATAATCTAAATGTGTGATTTTTATGCCATCCATTCAAGATTGCCAGCTCTTTCTCTCTCTTTTTTTTCCTCCAGCTGCTGTAGCAGGTTTGTATGTAGCTGCAGAAGCAGCTGTACTAACACAGAGGCCCCTATCCACCCAGAGGCACTGATAACCCTGCGGGAAGAATAGCTCACAGAGTCTACATATTGATGCATCCTCAAATATAAACCCAAGTAGGTTTTTAAAGTTTGCATGGCTTATAGCTTACCAAAAACTAGCCTCTTGCCTTCTATGAAAAAGAAGGCAAGCTAGTTTTCTCCCCCCATCATTATTATTTTTCATAACAGGCAAATGGCAAACAGTAGTGCGAGTCTGTTATCACGTCTAGACTGAATAGCATTATGGGCTTCTGTGTGTGTGTGTAATCAGCAATATTGAGTGGCACAGCATGCCAACACACTGAG
>CM077168.1:34318141-34398141 GCA_039654105.1 Coreius guichenoti
CTTGGCCAACAACCTCCTTCCCTCAGTAAGAGCATTGAAGATGGGTCGTGGCTGGGTCTTCCAGCATGACAATGACCCGAAACACACAGCCAGGGCAACTAAGGAGTGGCTCCGTAAGAAGCATCTCCAGGTCCTGGAGTGGCCTAGCCAGTCTCCAGACCTGAACCCAATAGAAAATCTTTGGAGGGAGCTGAAAGTCCGTATTGCCCAGCGACAGCCCTGAAACCTGGAGGATCTAGAGAAGGTCTGTATGGAGGTGTGGGCCAAAATCCCTGCTGCAGTGTGTGCAAACCTGGTCAAGAACTACAGGAAACGTATGATCTCTGTAATTGCAAACAAAGGTTTCTGTACCAAATATTAAGTTCTGCTTTTCTGATGTATCAAATACTTATGTCACGCAATAAAATGCAAATTAATTACTTAAAAATCATACAATGTGATTTTCTGGATTTTTGTTTTAGATTCCGTCTCTCACAGTTGAAGTGTACCTATGATAAAAATTACAGACTTCTACATGCTTTGTAAGTGGGCAAACCTGCAAAATCGGCAGTGTATCAAATACTTGTTCTCCCCACTGTATATAGGTTCATACAATACAATATTGAATTCATGGCATGAATAAATGTAAAAGAGTTATAAAAGATTTTGAAATTTATGAAGCTGTGCATACTTAAATTATGTTGTAAATGCTGTCAATACATCCATATTGTTTCAGCATGTATCCAAACATATGGAAATGTATGTGTAAATATTATGCACGCATGCCATGCATCACAGAGTAGGAGATTGGTACGTACAGTTTAACAGTTATATTTGACCACTGAATGCTGTTCTGACCAATCAGAAGTATTTCAGCGAGCAGTGTAATAAAGTGGCTTAACAAATAGAGGAGATTAAAGCCATCTTATAACTGTCTTTGTTTCAATTGTGATAAAAGAACAATACAGCCATTGTTGGTGTTGATAACCTGCCATACGGCAGATTAAAAACAGCTGTCCCAACAACCCACTACCTACTTTTATCAAAATAGACAAAACACACTGACTCAACAACTCAGCATGTTTGTCCTCACCACAGAAGATGTCCCTTGAGCCTCACTAAGATCCCCTTACTTTTGGTGCATGCATGTGTTCAGCACCAGTGATTGAGCTTTTGGAGAGGGTGTATGTGTCCGCCCAAAGAGAGTAATGTGTCCCTGTTGCCACCAGATCTTAATGCCTGCTCAGCGTCTCAGCAGCCCAGACGCTCCTATTGAGTGCTTTTATCGTGGCTTGGCTCTCCTCGTTTGAAACAATATAGGCTGACTGCTGCTATTGATTTCAGCGGATTGTACTGTGGTAAGCTTTCCTCTGAGTCTGTCTGCTATATTAAGCAATCATTCGTCCTGCTGATGGCAAAACTTCCTCCTGAGGCAGCGTGCAGTCCTCTAATAGCCCTAGTATTACTCATGTTAATTGATTGGGTGGCAGTGAGGGGTTGAGGAGGAGAGAAATTATGGCCCTTTTGAGAAGAAATCAACACAAGTGGCAGTAATTAGTGAGGAGAGAAACTAGCTGTAATTGAAAGAGCTTCAGTCATCGACTGTTCTTAACAGCAGCCCGAAGGAGCACACGGATTGAGCGTAATCGAATGCTCCTTGTCTATCTACGCATAGATTTCTCTTCCACAGAAAACTCACATCACATGGCGAAGAAATTAAGATATATGTGTGTTTTGAGTTGGGATGCACGCGGTAATGTTCGTCCTTGGCAAGCCTGTATTGTTAAACTCCCCACACTGAAGACTTTGGAAGCGCACCCTGTTAAGTAGGTCTGGCGAGCAGCATTTGAAATTTCAGATGTGGGCTGCTTTTCAGATCAGCTCCGCATAGTGTCTCTCTAAAGCCAAGTCTCTATACATCACCTCAGTTAGGGGGAAGAGGGCACATCTGGGCCGCATAAAGCTTGGTGCAGTCACGCATATTTAGATATACAAGCCTCTTGTATTGCTGTTGATTAGGACGCACATGGTGGCCACTCTTTTGCCAGAGTCGAGTGGGAAAGAGTTTTCAGCCATTTGGGAAGAGAGAAATGGTTAAACCATCTGGCGAGTGACTCCACGTTCTTGTCCAAATCGAAGGGCGTTTGTGTGTATGTCTGTCGTCCCTCTTCGAAACGTTCTGTGAACCACTGATAAATAGTCCACTGTGCCTCTGTGTCTGTCAGCGTTCCGCAGTGTGTTAAATGTTTTTTTACATTAAAAACTGAAGAGTTCATGTGTTTTGTCCCTTTCGCTGTCATGTAGATGATAAACTACCCCGCTGAACGTTACTTCTTCAAATATGATAACACCATGATGGCATCCCCACAACTTCTCCCCACAACTTCACCAGCTTGGTTTGTCCCAGAGCCCTGAACCACAGACCGCTGAAAAGCTTGACATAATGTCCTCTCAGAGACTACATCACATTAACAACACAGGCCGAAGGGACCTGGGCTTCTGGCTGAGCCTGCATGAAATTTATGATGTATGTGTTATTTGTGGGTCTCGCTCAAATTTGGTTTGAATCTAGTGGAAAATCCCATTTACACTCCATTTCCCGTCCTCCATGAGGACTAAGATGTGACTCGAAGGGCAGCTCGGGGCAGTGCTTTAATTTATTAATGGAGTGTTATAGCTTTGCTGCCCTGTGTTGTGATTCATTATGCCTTGTTGTTTTGGGTGAGTGTTTTTATTTATTAATTTTTAGTGTCAGAGGTGCAGCTTGGCTTGCAGTAGTAAGTGGCTCTAGGACTGTCTATCATCTGTAGCCTCCTGCAAGGATAAAGCTGCGTGATCTGTCCAACAGAAGCCTGGTGGAGGCCATAACTACAGCTCATAAAGGGCCTCAGAGGTGAGCCAACGACTGTCAGGTTAATTGTTCCCCCTACTGTCGATCCTTTTTTCTTATAACAAATTTATTTTTGCTTATCTTTGCAGTACTGTTGTTCTGCCTTTAACAACACAGATAATTTATATGGTCACAGAGCTAATTTTCATAATGTTTTCTATATTATCAGAGGGAAAAATTAACACAGGAATATATTTACATAGCAGGCATGAATGATAACGGCTTGCTAATTGCCTGTTAGATGATTAATAAGCTTACAGAGATGCTAATGAACAGAGCACTCACTGTTTCAGAGGTGCTCTGGCAGTGCGTGTGTTTTGGCAGCTTAATTATGGAGATAATTGCACACTTGTTGATGCTGCTCTCCAAGCAAATGCCATCAACCATTAAAATATATTAAGTTGAATTACAGCAATGTGGACTAATCAAGGTGAAGTGTGAGCACTTGGATTGTCTCACAGGGAAATACACAGCACCTTTGGAGTGACAGCTTGAATGATTGCTGTAGTGTGAGCTTTCCCTTTATAGAAAGATCAGTGCAGTTAGGTGAAGCTGTTTAAATACTATGTTTTGAAACGCAATGTAATTTAATAATTTATTAGTGTATAGCCTATATAGTGTTTATGTACGTGGCTGCTAAAATTCAGCGTTGCCATCACAGGAATAAATTACATTTTAAAATATATTAAAGTACAACATTTTTTTTTTATTTTAAATTGTAATAACATTTCACAATATTACTGTTTACTGCATTTTTGATCAAATAAAAGCAGCTTTGGAGAGTATAAGAAATTTGTTTTTAAAAAAATCCAACCGTTTAAATGGTAGCGTATGCATTGCATGCATTTACTTGGCAATGGATTTAGCTGTATAGGGTAGATACTCTAATTTGTCATGTTTTTCTCCCTCTACTGAATGAATGATATATTCTTTTTTAGTACTTTTGTTTAAAGGGATAGTTCAGCCAAAAATGAAAATTTGCTGTTAATTTACTCACCCTCAGGCCACCTAAGATGTAGTTTTTTTTCTTCAGTAGAACATTAAAGATTTTTAGCCAAAACCGTGGTTCATATAATGCAAGTCAATAGCTACCGTCACTTTGAGAGTCAAAAAAACATATACAGGCAAAACAAAAAATCATATTGTTCATCAAAATGGTACTTAAAGTCACAATATGTCATTTTTTTTACCTCTAGAGGTCACTGATTCAAAACAAAGGCAGATTTGATTTCGCAGAGCTTTTATTATGCAGCAGACGTCCGTTTCCACTTTAAAATTGCTTATTTCTCTGGATTTAAACATTCTTGGAAACATTTGGGACAATGTAAGTACACAAGTCAACAAAATATATAACATTGTTCTAGTGGTTTTCAAAAATCTTACGTATTGTGCCTTTAAGCCCCTTTCACACAGAGATTCCGCACTCCAGACTGTTGTGAATGCGCTGTGGATTGCAGGTAATAATGTTGTAAATTATGTACAGTTTCTTGCACAGACCGATCATTTCAACAAGACCTCAATGTATTGTCAGGAGCCATGGTTATTAATTTTGTTTTGCCTGCATATGTTTTTTTGACTCTCAAAGTGACGTATAGCCATTGACTTGCATTGTGAATCACCCAGGACTACGGTTTCAGCTATAAATCTTCTTTAATGTTCTACTGAAGAAAAAAAGACACCTACATCTTGGATGGCCTGAGGGTGTGTAAATTAACAGCAGATTTTCATTTTTAGATGAACTATCCCTTTAAGTTCAATAAAAAATTATTTGTGTGCACCTTTCTCAGTTAACATATTATGCAACTTTGAGCTAAACAAAGCACAAAAACAACTTTTTGTATAGTTGGGGGTTTATGAATTAGTCTTTGCTCAATATATGAATGCATGTGTTTAGAATAATGGAGAGTGTTTTGGTGACTGATGTTGTTATGATCCGTTTGGTAAACCTATTTGTATTTTTGTTTGATAGGGCTTTGAGTCTGCTCCTCCACAAGTTGTAAATACCTGAGTTGGTGCTGAAAGGTCCAGGTGTGAACCCTGTAAGGGGCACTACATCACCACTATGCATTTGTGCAAGACATTTAGCTCTAGTTTGCTCTACGGAGATGTCCATACAAGTAACCTATGCTGTAAGTCACATCAGACAAAAGTGTCCGCTAAACTGCCAAGCAGATTTAAGGTTTCTAGCTGTTTTCTCTGTAACAGTGAGCACTACAATCTCATTAACCACTTTTATATGCCGACTAACATTCTAAGAATTGGAAAGAACTAAGTGGAATTAAAAAAAAAACGCATTTTCTCTTGACACTTTTCTTTCTCTCTCTTGCCTGTGCACACAGTCTCTCATCTCACCTTCTCCATTTCTAAATTGGCAGTATCTTGCTGATGTAGCTTTCTTTAATGCTTTTCAGCCAGTAGCTGCTGTTGGCAAGTGTTTGGTTTCTTGTCTCAACTCGTTAATTCAAGAGTTGGTTGGAGTTTGCAGAATGTTGGCTATAAAATATTAACTTCAACAAATCTTCAAGGGCTTGTTCAAAAACATAATAGGCGGACCAATTAAGAGAGTGGCCTGCAGTCAGAGTTTTACAGCTTATTCAAGTCTGTGTGAGAGCGCAAGTGCTGCCTCTACATAGTTAAAACAACTTAAAAAACAACATTTTATATAGGAAGTGCTTTTTTATCTGCAGTGTAAATGGCATGTTAAATTAATTCACAGCAGCATCAGACTCTGCCTTACTGAGTTCAGTTAAAACAGTCTTTTATGCTTTTATTTTGTGTAGTTTGTTAGCTGCTACTACATTTATATCTTCAGAAACATTTATTTCTTCAGAAAGCTGAATGTGAGGCTGTTCGTTGGGTCTGGAGGGACAGATCTCCTCCTCTCTTACATCACTGTAACTCTTCCAGTATCACACACCTCATGGGATCAGAGGACATATGTGTTCTGGCTTGGTTTGGAGGGATGTCAAGTTGTTATTCAATACTATTTCTTCAGCAATAGACAGATAGCAAGCTTGTTAAATTGCCCTTGACATTTGAAAATCTTTTTGTCACTGTACTAAAGGCTCCATATGGCCCTATAGCATACTACTTTTGGGAGCAATATATTGCCAAAGCTAAGGCAATGCAATAAACATATTTTGAGTTATAAACCAGCTTATGCAAGGTTCATGCATTTTATCTCACTTAAGTGTATGAGACCTAGTGTAAAATATAATTTTATCACTGTGAGTGTGACCAAACAAAAGGAAATCATTTCCCTAGCTGAAGTCCATTATAGTTGTGTTTATAAAGACAGAATTACAATTAGACTCTTTTAATATTAATTTGACTGATGTGTGATGTGGACTTGCCAAATGAGCTTATTGCCCTTTGAGCTAATGTTCTGAAAGGTTGTTGTAATCCTTATTACCTCTCATTAGGGAGCAGCAAAATCACCCCCTTAATCAAACTCACTTTGTATCTATACTAATGTGCTATGTGCACAACACATTCATATCCTGGCCCTTTCAGCAGAGTCCCATAAAAGTTATTCATTTGTGAAGCACCTTAAAACATTGCAAAATGACCTTTTTAGGAGTGCTGATGCTTTGTGAAACATAAAACAGGCTGTCGCCTTTAATTAATAACTCTTACACTAACGTGACACGGAGCACAGCATTGCTAAATTGCATAAACATTATAACCACTCATAAAACTCAATGAGTCCTCTCTTGTTTACCACAGTTTGGTTGCAGTGTTTGCCTAATTTAATGTTACGTGTCTTATTTCACTTTAATCATTAACATCTGGCTGCTGAAAATGAAAGTAGCACACCAATGGAGAGATCTGCCAGACAAATACAAAACGGATGCTAGCATTATTTGGTAAAGCTCAGTAAAGAACCTCTGGATTAGAGGTAAAGATAATGCTGCTGCTGCTGAGCACATGCCCCTGGCGCTCTGTCAGATCACAGGCTTTAAGCTGAAGTGATTGGTATATATTTTTTTTTATCTTAATTACAGTGTGGACAGAGGGTAGATCAGTTCAGTCTGGCATTTGCACTCTTCTGTAATTATAGATCAATCTGCACAGAGTTATCCATCCACACTTATGTTTCTGGCTCTAGGGAGGATGTGTCTAAGTGCTGTAACAGGATCAGATGAAGAGCTAATCTGAGAAAGCAGGACAGACTATAAACCTGACCTCAGATCAGTGTTTGCAGGGCCTGTTAGAGTCAGATGGAATATTTTCATGTGCTTATCATTAAAAACAACATCTCACATCTCTGTTTGTTTCATTCCATAATTTAGGTTGGTAATAGTAGTTGAAGCTAATGTATAAATCTGTCCTATTTTCTGATTTCTGTGATGAGGAAAACTAAACTAAACTAAAGGTTGTTCAGGGGCAAGAGCAAAAACCAGAGCTAAGCAAAACTTTATTCTAGGCCGGTTTCCAGGCTTGCTACTATTGAGATGTCTAATGCCTTCTGATGTCAAACTCATATTGTCGCATTCAAGTAAAATGTTTTAAAACCTATTGTGAGACATACTCAGGAGGCCCATAAGTAATAAAGATAAATGGCTTTTGGAAATCTGACTTTTCTACACAAAGCACTGTGGGAGAACTGTCACACTTTCTCAACATTTTTCCCTCTGGATGTGCACCGGCCAAAAAAATATTGCACTTACACAGTAAAGTAGGGAAAAGACTGCCCATTTGTCCCTTGTTTTTCAATTCCAGCTTGAGGCAAATTAGACAGCTTGAATGGTTTCAGAAAAATAGCACCAGAAAATTCAGTTATGAATATATAATTTCTATACATGCTAACAGGTGAGGCCCTGGGGAGGCCATAAATGACTTGGCAACCTGTGATATTTATGCATGAAATTCCTGTTTAAATTATGAATGCATCTATTTAGATATGTGGTGTCACAGTGACAGATTCAAGGTAACTGAGAGTTCAGATGATTCTGCCCTCATTTCTCTGCCTACACACTGATGTTTGCACCAAGTATTAGTTTACTGGAACTTACATTGGGTTAACACATTTTAATGGCAGGAACATATGTTTGTTCACCTCTCACAAGAACTTCTGCCTCTAATTTTCTGTATCAACATGCAGCCAGCAAATGTGTGCCTACACAACTAACAAAAACAGCTTGATGAGAGTGCCACTCCACTGTGTCAACCAGGCCAGATCTTAATCGCTCTTCTCTCAGAAGCGTTAAAGAGCACTATCAATGTTGATCTGTTGCCACTGAAAAAGTTATCTGAGAATAGTAGAGTGTGACTCACACTACATGTTGATAGTCCTCGGATCATTTATAGCGCAGCAGATTGTGCTGCGGTGGTGGGTGAGAAGCATGTGAACTGAGTTTGTTCTAATACATTCACATGGAAAGTGAGCAGCAGGGCGGGAGTGAAGAGAACCAGTCTCACACAGGTGGTTCAGCTGACATCTAGTTACAATATTAATATTATATTGACATTTGTGTTCAGGCATCTTCAGAGAGGAAAAGATATTTTGAAGAGTTTATGGAGTCCAAAACAACATGGGACCTAACGTGTTCTCTGGAGTGACGAATCACGCTTCTCTGTCTGGCAATCCGATGGACGAGTCTGGATTTGGTGGTTGCCAGGAGAACGGTACTTGCCTGACTGCACTGTGCCAAGTGTAAAGTTTGGTGGAGGGGGGATTATGGTGTGGGGTTGTTTTTCAGGGGTTGGGCTTGGCCCCTTAGTTCCAGTGAAAGGAACTCTTAATGCTTCAACATACCAAGACATTTTGGACAATTTCATGCTCCCAACTTTGTGGGAACAGTTTGGGGATGGCCCCTTCCTGTTCCAACATGACTGCGCACCAGTGCACAAAGCAAGGTCCATAAAGACATGGATGAGCGAGTTTGGTGTGGAGGAACTTGACTGGTCTGCACAGAGTCCTGACCTCAACCCGATAAAACACCTTTGGGATGAATTAGAGCGGAGACTGCGAGCCAGGCCTTCTCGTTTGTAAGGTCTGCCAAATCGTCCCAACGACGGTTTCCAATAAGCGGGTGAAGGTTTCTGCATGTTCTGTCTTTTCAGCGGGGCAAAGTAATTTAATTCCAATTTACTTTTATCAGACTCCATTTTATTATGACCTCGAATTTAGGTTAGAATGCCGATTGGTTATTTGGTCGTTTGTATAATAGTTTAACTACACATTTGATTATTCTGTTTAACCCTTTGTTGAAATTATACCCGCTCATCCGGATCCCAATAACACTTCGAGTCTCGCACCGGCCGGATTACAATCTCTTTATCACAAACTCGTCAGT
The DNA here is from genome assembly GCA_039654105.1 of Coreius guichenoti. NCBI lineage: Eukaryota > Metazoa > Chordata > Actinopteri > Cypriniformes > Gobionidae > Coreius > Coreius guichenoti. The sequence continues at coordinate 34,327,310 of CM077168.1, forward strand.
CCTGGTCACTAGACAGAGGCGATTAACTGATATCCTAGACACCCGTGCTCCACGTTGATCATTCTAGAATATTTTCTTCAGTCCCCTTAGATCTGAACTCACTTAATTAATGCAAGACTATATCTAATCAGAGGCCATGACCATTACCATAGAACCAAGCGACCAACTTAACTTCCTCTAATGTTAACTTTACATAATCATGACATGGTTCCCCACGTACACGTAATTAGAATAATATTAAAATAATCGGGAGTTGAGGCTCACCCTATTTAGATTGGTCTAACAACTTTTTGTTGCTCTAAACGGAAGACCCATTTGGTCTACTAGCCTCTACAGTCTAAGTATACGTAACTAATGCCAATGTGTTAGTCGGAGCTCTAAAACATCAGTCTGGTGTGCCCCTCTGCTTCACTCAGAACTGTGCTCTAGTCCGTTACTAACCTGAGCGTAGGTTTGCGGTGTTATTGATTTAGCGTAATCTACTAGAGTTAATAATTCCAGAGTAAGTCAGAATGAAGTCAAATGTAACAATTTATTATTAGTCAGGTAAATGTATCATGCCAATTACATAATCAATTCAAAGATAATCAATACATAACATCAAATGCTCTGAAGTAAAGAGTAAGAGATGCATACCTGACCTCAAGGAAATAGGATACATAATGCATAGCATTACGGGCTGATCTGGCTACAGAATCGTGCCCTGACCCTCCTGCAACATCCCTTACCAGACCAAGACAGAAACCTCTTTCAAATGTAAACATGAGTTCACAATGGGAATTTGCATTAATCAAGTCCTGTAGACCTGTAATTTACACCTTATTGAGGACAGGAGGTAAAGACCAATTGGCAGAGGACACGCCCACCACAATAAGCAAAATATCTCTAAACTCTTAAAACCTTTGTTACCTTCTGCTTTACTTCTGTGGGAATGAGACCTTTGTACTAGTCGCACTGAGACATTTCAAATGATACCAAACATGTATAATACTGTATAGTACTTGTTCACAATAACCCATGTAGATTTTGGGTGAATTATATTATATAGAAATGCAAATTAAGGCAATTCTTGGGTGATCAACTTAGTGTGATGTCGTCTCGGATGGGGACGCTAAATGCACAAGAGAGTTAAAATGTTAATTTCCCGAAACATCTTTTGTTTTCTCGGGAGTAGTCGTTCCATAGCCCAGACGTCCCGGCATCTTACAGTCTTACATCATCCAACATCAGTGCCTGACCTCACAAATGCGCTTCTAGAATATTTATATATTTTATATACATTTTTTTTTTTTTTCCAAAATGTCTTCTTTTGTGTTCCACAGAAGAAAGAAAGTCATACTGGACCTCATACAGTCATAAAACATGAGGGTGAGTAAATGACAAAAATTTCCCTTTTATGTGAACTACACCTTTAAATGTCCTCATTCACTTGACAGCTCCTTTTAATAGTGATGGCCTTTTTTCTTTCTTTAAGCACAGATTGACACTTTTTATTTAACCAGGAGAGGAAAATGAAAGAGTAAGTAAGTAAGTAAGTAAAGCTTTATTTATTTAGCACCTTTTAAAACATTGTTTAAAAAAAGTGCTTTACAGGAGAGAAATACACAGAAAAAAAACAACAAACCTATCTGAATGGAAGAGTCAGAGAGCCTCAGTTTTTGATTTACACTAGCAGCAACCCCTGGCTTCCTAGTGTCTTTCCACCCTTACTGAAATGGAGCATCCAAACACACCTGTAGTCATACAGGTCTACAATTACAACAGCCTACGTCCTTGATCCTGGTGTCTTAAACTTTTGTCTGAGTGCGCATTCAAAATATCACTCCTCAATTCTCTCAAACTCTTCCACCCTGACAGACCCAACCAAAAATAAAATCACATAATAGAAATAAGATAATAAAATACAGTCAAGGAAAAGCCCTAGTGAACAAATGTGTTTTGAGATATTTTTTAAAAGTGCCAGAGGTGGACAAAGTACAAAAAAGTACTTGCTTTTAAAAGTACTTAAGTATCAAAAGTAAATTTCCTTTTTTGTGTCATTAAAAACGGGTTCGTTTGAATCCTCAAGTTGGGTGCTCAACAAAAGAAAATAATAAAAAACAGAAAAGAAGTCAGCACAACTTTTCATCAGACGGTTTGGTGTGCCGACTTTTTTTCTGTTCTTTTTATGTCAACGCATTGTTTTATTATTGTTGCATTGTTGTATGAATGCACGCTGTGCCATCAGGTTGGTTTAAGCCAGTCAGTAATGCTCCATCTGACATGCTAGCATGGCACTACCTTGAACTCATTTAAATACTTGATTAAAAGTTACAAAGCTCTTTTCAAAGTCAAAATCATACTAGAAAAGAAAGATTTCTACATTGTGTTTATTTGACAAGATTATGCTAAAACATATTTTCTGAAAGCCCATTTATGTTTTGCATGCTAACATCGTTGTCGAACCTTACCTATGCATTAGCGGTGTATCCACAAGGCTATGGCAACATGGCGGGCAAATCCATAAAAAATAATTTGACCAACCATATTTCGTACTGAAACTTTAGCTCTAAAAGCACAGGCAATTTCAAGCTTTCACCAGAAATCGAAAGTTTACATAGCTCAATATGCTTCCGCAGGTTGGACAGCAAGTTTTTGAAGGCTTGTGATATAGTTCGTTTTAAGCAAACAATGCAAACATTTAAAACAAAACAAATCTTTAATATTTTCTGAAAACTAAAACATACTTTCTAAGTATGGCCATGGGTGCGCACACTGCGCTGAGGAACCACCTTCTTCTATTTTGCCATCAGTTGATCAGTGTTCAAAAAAATCATCCACTGACTTCCAAAGCTGCTACATAGTAACGACTTTTGAAGACCTTGATAGAAATGTAGTGGAGTGAAAAGTATTATGTTTGTCTTTCAAATGTAGTGAAGTTAAAGTCATAAGTTTCCAGAAAAATAATACTCAAGTAAAGTACAGATACTCAAAGTGTAATTAAGTACTCAAGTAAATGTAATTTGTTACTGTCCACCTCTGAAAAGTGCATAGTGAGTCAATTGCTCGTAGGTTGTCAGGAAGAGAGTTCCGTAACTTGGGACCAAAATGACTAAAGACTGACTGACCAATTTTTAGCCGTGTTTTGGCACAACCAAATTACTATTTGATGTTCAGAGCGATCTTGTTGGAGTGTATTTATTCAACAAATTAGAAAGGTATATTGGGGCAGTTCCATGAAGATATTTAAAAACTAATAATAGGATCTTGAATTCAATTCTGAATGATACAGGCAGCCAGTGAAGGGATCTGAGTGTTGTAGTAATGTTATTTCTAATTTTAGAGCGAGTTAGCATTCGTGCAGCTGCATTCTGAACTTTTTGTAAGTGTTTAATAGAGCTCTTTAGTAACCCAGCAAAAACGCTATTGCAGTAGTCAAGTCTAGATGTAACAAATGCATGAACAAGTTTCTAATTTTCAGAAGGGGAGAGAATGTCACATACTTTGGAGATGTTTCTGAGGTGATAATATGCTGTTTTAGTAACAATGCTAATATGTTTTTTAAACCCCCTCAGCATTTGGTGGTATTGATTCTTGCTGTCCTAACATGTCAGATATGACCTTTAGAGAACTTTATGTGAAGCTATAGGATCTTGACTGCAGAACATCACAATCAGGTTGAAAGAAAAAATGACAAAGTCAAGTCACCTTCATTTATATAGCGCTTTTTACAACACAGATTGCTTCAAAGCAGCTTTACAGTGACAATAGGAAATTAATTTTGTTTTTGATGAAAAGTTTTTAATTAATTTCTGTTGTAAAAAAAACTGATTAGTTATTTAATTTGGTGCCATTTAAACAACACCACCTTCAATTAAAACAGAAAACCCCCAATGCATTCCGGACCCCATCCGCACGGCAACAGCATTTGGTGGCCCGAGAACGCAAACCATGAACTATACCATCATCATCCCCGCGCAACCCCCAAAAAGGCGAATCCGTGAAAACGGCGACGGCATGTATGCAAGCATTACGTTTTTTTACGTTACATTTTTAAGATGGAAAAATGCAGTTTTACAGATGCTAGAAACGTGGCTTTCGAAAGAAAGATTGGTATCAAAGAGCACACCCAGGTTCCTAACTGATGACGAGGACTTGACAGAGCAGCCATCAAGTGTTAGACAGTATTCTAGGTTACTACGTGCAGAGGTTTTTTGTCCAGCAATTAGAAATTCTGTTTTTTCAGAATTAAGTTGTAGGAAATTACTAGTCATCCAATGTTTTGTAGCACTATGTACAATAGAGCATGAAACAGGCATAGATTATGTCAGCTGCATTTTTTTTTTTACAATCGTAAACAATGATTTGTGCCACTGTAATGATATAAAATGAACTATTTCAAAATATGATTAGATTTTCTATACACATTCAAATAGTATCTTTCCAACATGAACACTGTCTGTTGAGAAAGTAGTTTGATAAACTCAGCAGTAGACTTTCGATTGATAGCGGCTCCATTATAAAATGGACCATTAGAGGACACTAACACCTGTCATCGCTGGTATGAATAAACAGCACGTGTCTCATTATGCATCTGCTGTACACACTGGGTCACTTTAGTAATTAATCACCTAATTACCAAGAGTGTTCTCGTCAACCAAGATGTGATAATGATAATGACAATAAACAGCAGGGGTACAGAGGATAGAATTTCAATGACAAAACAACAACAACAGTGGACAAAACAAGTTTTTGCTTGTTCTGCAGTAAAATGACACGTAGGGTTATTTTTTAAGGGTTTAGAGCTTTTATCACATTCACAATAGAGCAACCAACTTGGGATTTCCTAAGCAATATCTCATTACATGTACTGTATTTAAATGGTTTTTCTAAGGTAAAGGAAGAAGATAAAGGGTGACAATGAAAAGGAAAAAAACATTTGATTTCTAGTTTTGCAGTGAGTTCTGTGCACAAAGTGCAGATTTGTCACTCTCCACTCAGCTGATTCAAAAAGTAAAAATGTAATGAACTGTCATTTCAGCAGAAAGAAATAGATACAGTGAGAATGAGAAAGGCGAAGATCTTCTTGTTCCATCCTGTTAATATATGACACAAATTGGCACTGATCTGTCTCTCACCTTCTCTTTTATCCTATCTTGCTTGCCTCCTATAGAGAACTTAGACAGTGACAAGAAATAAGAGAAAAGTCAAGGCGGCAGCAGCTCCGTCGTTCCACACTCGAGCAGCGTGTAGCGTTTGTTCAGTGTGTGCTCGGGGGGGCAGTGCCCAGACACGGTCCGCTTCTGTCTTCGGGTGCTGATTCAGATGTGGCTCTAGCCATTTTTGGGGAGGCCACAGGGAGTTGTGGCAATCGTATGGAAGCTGAGGAGAGTCTGTGTGATCACAGCAATGTTCCTCTGAGTTTGATCAGGACTTTGAGTGTCATGAGAATGACTCTGTCTCGCTTAATGTGGGCGAGGAATTCTCTGACTGCATTTTTCAAGCAAGGCAAATCATGGCTCATGGCCTCCGAGGTGGCGGGTGGAAGTGAAGTGATGGAGGATCCTTTCATTGATCTGTATCGAAGAGCGGCAGGGAAGCTGTCTGTGGAGTGGCCGGACCCCCCTCCGACAGAGAAAAGCTCGCACTTCGGCGTGCTCTCTTTGTCTCCCATGCAAACCATGGTAAGAACACGGCTGCCACTTTATCCGGATTGCATAGCGGAGCTGACAGCCTTGTGGCCGAAGCCCATGTAATCGCACTGTGGTGGATCAGAATCATCTTTGGTTGACCCTAGAAAACAAGATCAAAATGATTTCCTCAAAATGAGTTTGGTAAGGGTCTTGACGCATTTCAGGTGCGGTTTGAGGACTCTAAAAACAGGTGGAATCTCTGAGGGGTTCAATGCCGAGGAAATATAGCAAACCAGCGCAGTCGGCTGCACATCCACGGTTTAGGCCGTCTTCCTGACCGCCACCAGTCAAGAGGCCAGCCTCGGCCACAGTGCGAGGCCCAGTGCTTGGGGGGCTGGGCTGATTAACACGTAGCCTAAACAGCAGGCGGGGTTGGGAAAGAAGGGTCTGCCCCCGATGAAGGGAAGATATTTTTCTGCAGGGAAGAAGGGGCAGTCGAATCCCTAGCCTGCAGGAGGAAAATCAGTCCAGAGGCAGCAAACTGGACCCTGCAAGAGAGCGGGTTTAGCTTTAAGGGTGTTATTAATAAAGAAACTTTCTGTTCAGCATACAATACCTTGTATTGATTCGTCAAGACGATCAAAATGCATTAAAACCACTAACCTCACAATCGGGCCTTGTGCTGACAGAGGAGGAAAATGCAGTGATATGCAATATCCAGCAATGTTTGCAAATGAACGCGAGGATTCCTATGGTCATGATGGGGATGTCTGCTCCAAGCGGTGGCGTGCATGCGTAGTAACACAGTGGGTTCTTCGCACGATTCAGTGGGGCTATCAGCTGCAGTTTCTTTCAGGCCCCTCTTGTTTCGGTGGAGTAGTTGCTACTTCAGTGTCAGAGAGGGCTTTCCCGGTACTAAGGGAGGAAATTCGTACTCTCCTCAGCAAAGGATCAATTCAGGTGGTTCTACAAGGGAAAATGGAGGAGGTGTTACATCTGTTATTTCATCCTCCCGAAGAAAAATGGGAGTTTCCGCCCCATCCTAGTTTTACGGCAGTTAAACAAGCACCTCAGACATTACAAGTTCAAAATGCTTACAGTACATCACCTGTTACGTTCTCTGCATCTCTGGGATTGGTTTACATTGGTGTATTTGACTGATGCATATTTCCATATCACAATCCACCTGGGGCACAGAAAATTTCTGAGGTTCTCCTTCGAGAGGATGGTATACGAGTTTCAGGTCCTGCCGTTCAGGCTGTCCCTCGCGCCACGCATATTTACAAAATGTGCAGAGGCAGCATTGCCTCTGCTGTGTTAACAGGGCATGAGAGTGTTTGCCTATTCGTACGACCTGCTCCTGGCTGCAGACAGCAGGGAACAGGCAGTGTAACAGACACAAGCCCTTGTCTCCCATTTACGAGCTCTGGGATTCTTAATAAATCTCAAAAAGAGCTCGCTGGTCTCGAGTTAGCGGATTCCATATTTCGGTTTAGAAATACATTCAGTGCAGAACACAGCTATGCTGTTAGCACGGAGGGCAGAAGATTTTTGCAGCTGTCTGACTCAGTATCAGCTGGGCAGGCGAGTGTGTTTTCTTGTAGTGTTGAGACTATAATGCTATATCCTCTTTATGCGTGCATTCCAGCGCTAGGTGCTGAGCAGCGGGCTGGATGTCACAATACATTTAAACAGACAGGTGATGATAACACCCTTGTGCATTCGGGCTCTGATTCCCTGGGCAAAGGAGTGGCACTTCCACCCTCAAATAGTGGCACAGATCTGGGATTGGTTCGGCAGGGCCGATGTTGATCTTTTTGCGTCTGTAGAAAACAGGCTGTTTTTCTCGATCATGGACAGGAGTGCCCCCTGGGGCTGGACGGCCTATCACATGTATGGCCCAGGACCCTGCTGTATGCATTCCCACCGGTGGAACTGATACAGCCCATCGTGGACAGGGTGCGTTGTTAGGGTCTGTCACTGATTTTGGTGGCTCCTTGCTGGCCAGCGATGACATGGTACGCGTGCATCATGGACACTGTAGTGTCTTCCCCTATGCAGGGACCTGCTGTCCCAGGCAGGGGGCAGATTCTGCACCTTCGGCCAGAGCTGTGGTCTCTATGGGCCTACCCGCTAAAAGGGAGAATCTGATAGCAGCGGGGCTTCCAAGCAATGTCATGGCCACAATACAGAGTACTAGGACGCCGTCGACAAGAGGGCTTTATAACGCATATAGCCCCCTTGTCGACGGCGTCCTAGTACTCTGTATTGTGGCCATGACATTGATTGGGAGCCCTGCTCCCAGTGGCGCATGTTTGAAGCTTGGTGTGGGCGAAGGTGGCACGTGTTTGAAGCTTGGTGTGGGCGAAGGTCTTTATCGCCGTACCTGTGCCTGATTGTGGGGATGCTGACTTTTTTGCAGGAATTGTTGGAGGAAAGTTGCTCCCATTCCCCGTTGAAAGTGTATTTGGTGGCCATTTCAGCTTGTCATGAGGGCATTATTGGTGCTACCCACTTGCCATTAAGTTCCTTAAAGGTGCTAGTTGTCTTAGACCCGTTACAAAATCAACCCTGTCAAACCTCTCTATTGACTCGGAGGAAGACAAGAGACTTCATGCTTTGTGTCTTGTGCGAGTTTTGCACAGATACATTGAGCAGATGCAGGCTATGCGTTCTTCTGTCCAGCTTTTTGTATGCTTTGCTAACCCGGTTCGTGGGAAGCTGCTATCTAAACAACGTTGTTCGCATTGGATTGTGGAGGCTATTTCAATAAGATATAAAAGTAAAGGGTTGGGTCTGCCTGCAGGGGTGTGTGCGCACTCTTCGAGGGGCATGGCAACGTCTTGGGCATTGTTTAGAGGGGTATCTGTGGAGGATATTTGTGCTGCTGCTAGTTGGGCTTCACCGCACATGTTTGTTTAATTTTATCAGCTGGATGTCACTGCGGCGAAGGTGGCTCAGTCTGTGCTTACCGCAGGGGTTTTAAACCAGGGTCCGTGCTCCCTTGAAAAAGAAAAAGAGGTATGTGGCGGTGCTGGTCCCTTACATTTAGTTTAGTGGACTTTGTGGGGTGTAAATATATGTCCCATAGTCATGTGTTGCACCGAGTGAACCGACTGAATGGGAACGTTGAGTTATGCATATAACTACTGTTCCCAGAAGGAGGTACAACACCTCTGAGCCCCGCGCAGTTGGAGGCTCAGTGAAGTGCTGGACTGAACGAAGGGAATGACGCATGCGACCGCATTTATACTATATTTATTTACGTCAGCATGCGTCATTGGCCTTTCAGGCGTGAATAAAGGTGTCTTTAGCGAATGGTCGAGAGTGCGATATCCCATATTCATGTGTTGTACCTCTTTTCCTTCCTTCTGGGAACAGTAGTTATATGGATAACAGTTTTTGAACAAACTGATTAAGTGAATGAATCAGTGATTCACTCATAAGGACAGTCACTTGTCGCCACCTACTGGCATAGATGCTAATACATATCAGGTAAAGATAGATGCTAATGCATCAGATAATTAGTTAGAAAGTTGCTGAATTTATCCGAAATCGCTCCTCCAATCAGATCCACAACACTGTATTTTTGAGAAGCATACATGTACTATTTGATCATACAAGGCATCACAGTAGCCTTTGACACACATACACATTCCCTTCTAGTGATAAGGATAGCTGTGTGTCTGCAGCTGGCTGAGTGAGTTTGGAGTTGGTGGGATTAGGGAGGATTAAGTGTGGATGGAGTGAGTGGATGGCTGCTGGGATAATTCTGGATTAAAGAGATTAGGCTACAGCAGCAGGATGGAGCTCACAGCTGAGGCCCCTGCGGGTGTGGATGTCAACCCTAGGGAAAGACAACCACTCTGGGCTAGACTCCCTGATTCATCCTCCACACATTCCACAATGGAAATTGGGCCCCCTTGCTGCTAGTCTTCAACAAATTTCATCATAGAGCAGTTACAGGCTTCTTTAAATCTTTCTCTCTTACTCTTTCTCTCTCCTTGTCTGTATTGTAACATTCTCTTTCATGCTTTTACATCAACTCTGCAAGTCAATGCTCATTTGTAAAACACAGAGCCAGACAAGAATGAACATGAAATAAACATATTTGTTGAAGTTAATAGACATGACATTATATTAAAGTGTCAGGAATAAGTGTAAAAAAATAGATTAGGTCATATAGTTATATGGTTATCATTATGAAATGGGTAAATTAAAGATCATTAATGGGTAAATGTGCAAGGATGTTTCACCCTTAGCAATTATCGAAAAGCCAAAAGTAAGACATTTTTCTACACTTTTCCTTATTTGACAACAATTTGCGATAAGCGGTTGACATCTCCATTACCCAACCACAATAGAATTTGAGCCCATGTGAGAAGCATAATGGCCACTGGTCACCTCATCAGGTCTTTTGATGTAGTAAAATTGTATTTTGCAAAATGGAGAGTGTACACAATAAGTTCATTGTGTCAAATGCTTTACATTTTATAAACCAGTAAGTTGTTGTTAAACACATCACACCATGCTGTAAATTATTCATTAATATTTTTGATATTTGCAAAGAATTTGTTTTCAGTAACTCATAGTGTTGGCAGTTCTTTGACATGTTGGTCGGTTTTAGGTCAGAACAGTCAGGTCATAATTTTATAATTATATAAATGTATAATTTATTTATTTTTAAGTGGTTATGTTTAGCTTTGGGGATAGGCTTAATGTATTTGAAAACATTTCAATGAACTCTTGATAATAATGCAATTAATGTCCAATAAAGGTTGGTTTAAAGTACTTAATTAATGCCATTTTCCACGACATAATCTAAAATGAGAACGTCTCGTATGTAACCCTCGTTCCCTGAAGGAAGGGAACGGAGACGTTACGTCAGTTACTGACGGAATGGGGGTTTCGCTTAGAAGCCAATCACCTTCAAGATCTACAAAACAAGCCAATCGCATGACAATGCCATGGGTCTGCAGAATTTGCATAGCGGAAACCCGGCCCAACCTCGTGGGTATATAAGGAGCTGTGCGTGCAATCTCGCATTATGTTTACCTGCTGAGGAGCCGAGGCTGAGCACCCCGGCCTTATCAGCGGTACAGCGGTTGAGGCATGGGGACGTAACGTCTCCGTTCCCTTCCTTCAGGTCAGTACACTATGAGTTACGTCAGTTACTGACAGAATGGGGGTTCCCAATCTAATCTCGCCACAACGGCTGTCTTCCAGCGTCCTGCGCTGACCTGAGCTCCCTGCCGGGAGCTTAACACGGACGAAGGGCTAGGCTCAACACCAATACCAAGGTACACTGGGAAGCATATCCCACATGGAGAAATGCAACACAATGCCTGCCCGCAGGGAGGACTTACAGAATACGTATATGACCCATGTATGGGCTGCATATGGAGCACACTGGGGTATCCAGCCGCAGGTGGAATGTTTCAACCCCAGGAGTGGCAAGGTGTCTTGCCAAGGGAAGACACGTGCTCGAAGAGACTTACCGTGGAATACACATGTGGGGGTTGCCCAACGGGGGAACCATGCACATGGAGGCACCTAGCCTAACACGAGGCTGACCAACCGGGCATGCACTCTGGTGTCGACTTCAACAGTGCTGGAGGAACTCAGGGCTTACTGAGAAACTCACCTGAGTCACCACCTGATCTCTGAAAGGAGTGGTGGGAACCTTGGGCATGTATCCAGTCCGGGGTCTCAGGATCAAGTGAGAGTTAGCCGGCCCGAATTCCAGGCACGCTTCGTCAACCGAAAATGCCTGCAGGTCCCCTACCGTCTTGATGGAAGCCAGGGCAATCAAGAGCGCCACTTTCATAGAAAGGAACTTCAACTCAATGGACTGCAAGGGCTCAAAGGGAGCTCTCTGCAGGGCAGATAAGACCCCTGCGAGGTCCCAAGAGGGCATCTGTAGAGGGCAAGGCGGATTTATCCTCCTCGCTCCTCTAAGGAACCTGCTGACCAGGTTGTGCTGTCCTACCGTTTTTGAGTCCACAAGGTCGTGGTGTGCAGATATTGCGGCCACGTAAACCCTAAGGGTGGAGGGAGACAGCCTTCGCTCCAACCCTTCTTGGAGGAAGGAGAGCACGGACCCGATCGGGCATTTCCTGGGGTCTTCTCGGCGAGAAGAGCACCAGTTGACAAAGAGGTTCCACTTCAACGCATAGGCCTGTCTCGTGGCCAGGGGTCTGGCGACAGAGGGGGACGAGAGCGGCGAAGCTGTGCGTCGCACACTGTCATCCGCGTCATCTGGGGGCTCGGAGGTGAACGTGTCAGCTCTTTCTTTAACCATGAATAGGGTGCCGCCGACCGTGAGGCCAGCGGCGGAAGGGGAAAACCAAGGATTCTCCCCCGGCCCTCCACCGGGGGAAGGAGTGGCCCTGTTACCATCTCCTGGGAAAGAGCTGTGTTCACCTCCGAGCGGCCCGTCTACATTCCACACCGTAACCCTCAAGTCACCCTGACCACCAGCCGTAGAGGAGATAGATTGGGGTGTGGTAGAGGGGACTCTCCCTCCTAGACGGAGATCATGGAGTCTCGACCGCAACATTGCAATGGTCATGTTCCCTCAGCATGCACGAGGCCCAAGCACGCCAAACAGCGATCATGCCCGTCAGATGGACTAACCAGCTGACCGCACCCAGAAACACACGGGCGAAACATCTTGAAAAAGACGTGCCACGTGTAGCTCTTTTAGACAGGAGTTTTACTCTGCAGAACTGCCGAAGCGCCCAGGGAGCACACACACACTGTGCTGGATCACTGCACAGATCAGACAGGAATGCGGAACTCGCTGGAACGCGCCGTAACACCAACAGTCTGGAGAGACGCTCGTCGAAGGCAAGTGAACACTCGGCTCCGAAGCAGAAACATAATGCGAGATTGCACATGCAGCTCCTTATATACCCACGAGGTGGGGAGGAGTTGCGCTATGCAAATTCCGCAGACCCATGGCATTGTCATGCCATTGGCTCGTTTTGTAGAGCTCGAAGGTGATTGGCTTCCAAGCAAAACCCCCATTCCGTCAGTAACTGACGTAACTCGTAATGTACTGACTGAAAGGGAACTATTTACAGTTAATACGTTGCTAACAAAGCATTATTTAACTCTTTACATATGAGCTAATTAAACAATAACACTTTGTTAATTACATTGACAATGAATGAAGAACTCACTATTTGTTTATAACTGTAGGTAGACTATTAACTTACAGTTTATAAACAGTTTATTAACGATAGTTTGCAAATGATTTGCAAATATTTTATTACACTATACTTATTATAAAGTGTTAACATTTATTTTTATTCTTGACATGGTACACACTGTTGTAGTGGATAAGAATAGTTTCCAAAAAGAATTTAGCATAGCAGTGGCGGCCATCAGATGTTTTCAGAACTACATGCAACCACAACCGACTGCTTTACCATCGCTTTCATATCCGGCGCTGCACATAAAACAGCACATAACATTTTCCATCACTTTATGTCATCATGGTATGGAAAAGCAGTACAGTTTTTAAGTTTTGCCTGAACTGTCTAAAGCCCATTCTCTGGAAGATTTATTGAGGGTGTTGTCAAATTCATTCTTGATTATATCTTTTTCACAATCCACCGGTCATTAAGTTACCTCAGCTGTCCTTTTAGCTTGATATGTTATTTTAATGTAACAGTTAATTGCTAGGTGTTTAATCAAGTTTTATGGTTGACGAGGAAAGGTACGACATATATTGCTATGCAACTACAACAAGTATGTGAGTTTGCGTGCTTGACAAATCTCACAACCGTTGTCCTTATATAGCAATTTACTTTAAAATAACACACACACACAATGGCTTGATGTTTGAGGTTTGACTGTGTGTAATTTTATGTTCTAGAACAAAACGTGAAAGTCTCATAATGTTAACCACAGGCCTAATTTTACTCATAAATCCACTGCCGCCTTTCTAAAATCTCAGAGGGAATTCCCAAGGGAACCAGTGGTGAATTAGCCTTCCAGGTTGGCCTACAAATTGACATCCTGACTGAACAGCTCTACAACAATGTCCTTGGATGACAGTATTCAGTGCCTGTCCTACACTTCTGGGGGCCCTAAGCAAAACTTTGTGAGGGGCCCCCGTTGAAATGAAGACACCCCCCCCCCCCAATCGGCTCTTTCAAACCAGTTTCACTGTCAACAAATTAAAGGGATAGTTCACCCAAAAATTATCCCATAATTTACTCACCCTCAAACCATCCTAGGTGTATATGATGTTCTTCTTTCAGACGAATACAATCAGAGTTATATTAAAAAATGTCCTGGCTAATCCAAGTATTATAATGGCAGTAAATGGCAGCCCAAAATTTGAAGCCCAAAAAAGTGCATCCATCCATTATAAAAGTAATCCACACGGCTCCGGGGGGTTAATAAAGGCCTTCTGAAGTGAATCAATGGGTTTGTGTAAGAAAAATGTCAATTTTTAAAACTTTATAAAGTAAAATATCTAGCTTCCGCCAGACTGCCTTCCATATTCAGTATTCGTGTCAGAAAAAAACTATAACACAGCTGAAATGTGATTTTACTAACGAAACTAAAACATGATAAATATAGTTTACCCAAGAAACACAATTTATTGAAAATACATCAATAAATGTACTAACATTAGATGGGCATTGTTTTTAAAGCACTTGACAGGACTCACAAGACAACTTGAATGACTGAACAGGAATGTGTTTGTTTCTTATACATTACCACACACAAGAACATTTTGATCATTGATGTATACTGACACAAACTGAAAATTACATTTCATCATGGGGTATTTCTAATGAAACACAGTTGACAAATAAAGTTGAATCCACATTTATATTTACGTGTTATAAAAAATATGTTTACATTATGTAGTAATAAGCTACTTAAATGATCTTTGAGAGCAAGGGGCCCCCTGGTGCTTCGGGGGCCCTACGCACTTTGCGTAGTTTGTGTAAAGGGAGGAACGGCACTGACAGTATTAATACACTGTAATGTAATTTGTGAACTGTAGCCTTCAACTTTTGATCTTATTTTTAGCATCATCTGACCCATTCTGCCAATACAAAATGACCATCTTTGTCATAAATGTTCATGTAGCTCTGTCCACCGATTCTACTAACATCAGATAGATTAGCATCAATGATATCAATTGCATTCTGTGCTTTCTTAAAAACTCAAAATAACATCATCACAGCATCTCTGAAACAGTATTCTGCTGTGCTTTTTATTGTCTGAACTTGGTTGTGTCAGTGCTGTTGTTGTTCTTAAGGAAAGAAGATGCGGTTGTGAGAATCATCGTGTCGGCAGAAATAATGAGGCTACCAAAACCAGTTCCTCTTACGAAAGCATCTTACTTTCACCACAAATGCGCACGCACGCACTCACATCTCGCAAACCTATCTTGTTCAAAGTAACAAAAACATGAGTTCTCACTTGCTCATATCAACTTTCTTCGCTTTCTCACAAATGATCATCTTGTCATGTGACATGGTACAGCCACAAGTTTATTTTTAAGGTTGTTTTTCTACTCCAGAGTGTGCAAGCGTGTTTGTGTAAAGGTTATCTCACAGGTTCAGCTGCGGTTTAGTGATCTATAAGTGCTGAGTGAGCAAGAGAGACGTTTGCTCTTGTGAAACCTCACAGACCAGAAACCACATGCTGTCTCCTCTGTAAGGTTTTTTTCTCTGTTGTGTGCTTTTGCAACAACCAGACTCACACTTTACCACACTACTCATAACTCATAACCTAAACCTCCTGTAACTCTCCTAACCAAAACTTCTTTTATTCTGAGCTCAACACACAAACACGCTCAGTGGCTGATTTTGGGGTGTTAGCAACTTGATGTGTAAACTGTGCCGGTTGGGTGTGATTATGCAGTTAGTTTTCTTTTCACTCTGTCACACCAGCTGCTTGAATTATTGATGTTCTTTCTTACAAGCTGCTACTGCATGTGTTGTTGAAATTATCACTTCCTTTTTCCCTTTCATGTCTCTTTGTTGCCTTTGACTTGCCCGCACAAAATGGTCTGATGCTGTTGTCATGGCAACTGAGGGCATATACACAGTGTATTTTCTCATTATCATTGTGCATTATCAGTTTAAGATTGTATTTCTGTGTCTTTAATTTTTCTTTGTAATGCTGTTAATGTAATGTTTCTTTCTATCTTTTCTCTCTCTTTCAGTATTACAGTGTGGGTGATAAGCAGAGTTTACGGTTCCAGGAGCTGTGTACCTCTGTGTAGGTGTAGGTGACAAATTGGATTTTGCACATAATGCCACCACTGTCATTGCATTTGATGCGTGTGAATGTATTGAGGACTGTCAGAAGATTGTGGAAGCTAAAAATACACATTCTGTGCCCTACATGGCACTTCTTGCTTTCTCTTTGTTTGGTTGTTAGTTCTGTTCTACCCATAGTAGTCCATGAGATGCCACACATGCATTCACCACATATAAATATCTTCTCTCACGCTTTTACACATCTTATCATCGTCTGAGGTTTGGTGAACACGCTCTCTCACACATTTCTCAGGGGCAGTTAAACCCACAACACACAAGTAAAGTTCACACGCGATGAACTGAGTGAAAAACAAAAGACAGAAAACAACAAAGAGAAAGAAAAAAGGAAAGGGGAGGAAGATAGGTCACAACCACACATTAGCTGGCACGGCACTTGTCTAGTGAGAAAAAGAGAAGTGGATTGGAGTGTATGTGGAGTGTTAGTATTTAGGGAGGTGAAGGCAGCGCTGTGTTGCGAGCATGACGTGTGTATGTGTTTGCAATCAGCCCACAATAGTGATTTTGACTGTTACAGCCATTCCTCAGTCTGTAGTATAGTTAGAGGTCTGTCAACTACTGAGATACTGTACCTCATCCTCCCTCAAAGGAAAAACACTGATTCTAAAAAAAAACGGAACTGCAGAATGAGGTGATGGTGACCATAAAGGTGTTTTGTGTTTGTGTGTGTGTGTGTGTGTGTATGACATTATGTGGGAGTGCCCTATTTTTGCACACTTTGACTGTTTTTTTTTTTTTGTTTTTTTTGTAGCATTTTTTCCCCTGTGTGGTAAAATACACTCACCTAAAGGATTATTAGGAACACCTGTTCAATTTCTCATTAATGCAATTATCTAATCAACCAATCAAATGGCAGTTGCTTCAATGCATTTAGGGGTGTGGTCCTGGTCAAGACAATCTCCTGAACTCCAAACTGAATGTCAGAATGGGAAAGAAAGGTGATTTAAGCAATTTTGAGCGTGGCATGGTTGTTGGTGCCAGACGGGCCGGTCTGAGTATTTCACAATCTGCTCAGTTACTGGGATTTTCACGCACAACCATTTCTAGAGTTTACAAAGAATGGTGTGAAAAGGGAAAAACATCCAGTATGCGGCAGTCCTGTGGGCGAAAATGCCTTGTTGATGCTAGAGGTCAGAGGAGAATGGGCCGACTGATTCAAGCTGATAGAAGAGCAACTTTGACTGAAATAACCACTCGTTACAACCGAGGTATGCAGCAAAGCATTTGTGAAGCCACAACACGCACAACCTTGAGGCGGATGGGCTACAACAGCAGAAGACCCCACCGGGTACCACTCATCTCCACTACAAATAGGAAAAAGAGGCTACAATTTGCACGAGCTCACCAAAATTGGACAGTTGAAGACTGGAAAAATGTTGCCTGGTCTGATGAGTCTCGATTTCTGTTGAGACATTCAGATGGTAGAGTCAGAATTTGGCGTAAACAGAATGAGAACATGGATCCATCATGCCTTGTTACCACTGTGCAGGCTGGTGGTGGTGGTGTAATGGTGTGGGGGATGTTTTCTTGGCACACTTTAGGCCCCTTAGTGCCAATTGGGCATCGTTTAAACGCCACGGCCTACCTGAGCATTGTTTCTGACCATGTCCATCCCTTTATGACCACCATGTACCCATCCTCTGATGGCTACTTCCAGCAGGATAATGCACCATGTCACAAAGCTCGAATCATTTCAAATTGGTTTCTTGAACATGACAATGAGTTCACTGTACTAAAATGGCCCCCACAGTCACCAGATCTCAACCCAATAGAGCATCTTTGGGATGTGGTGGAACGGGAGCTTCGTGCCCTGGATGTGCATCCCACAAATCTCCATCAACTGCAAGATGCTATCCTATCAATATGGGCCAACATTTCTAAAGAATGCTTTCAGCAACTTGTTGAATCAATGCCACGTAGAATTAAGGCAGTTCTGAAGGCGAAAGGGGGTCAAACACAGTATTAGTATGGTGTTCCTAATAATCCTTTAGGTGAGTGTAGTTCAGATTTATGTTGTGGCACACATATACAGTGGGGAGAACAAGTATTTGATACACTGCCGATTTTGCAGGTTTGCCCACTTACAAAGCATGTAGAAGTCTGTAATTTTTATCATAGGTACACTTCAACTGTGAGAGACGGAATCTAAAACAAAAATCCAGAAAATCACATTGTATGATTTTTAAGTAATTCATTTGCATTTTATTGCATGACATAAGTATTTGATACATCAGAAAAGCAGAACTTAATATTTGGTACAGAAACCTTTGTTTGCAATTACAGAGATCATACGTTTCCTGTAGTTCTTGACCAGGTTTGCACACACTGCAGCAGGGATTTTGGCCCACTCCTCCATAAAGACCTTCTCCAGATACTTCAGGTTTCAGGGCTGTCGCTGGGCAATACGGACTTTCAGCTCCCTCCAAAGATTTTCTATTGGGTTCAGGTCTGGAGACTGGCTAGGCCACTCCAGGACCTTGAGATGCTTCTTACGGAGCCACTCCTTAGTTGCCCTGGCTGTGTGTTTTGGGTCGTTGTCATGCTGGAAGACCCAGCCACGACCCATCTTCAATGCTCTTACTGAGGGAAGGAGGTTGTTGGCCAAAATCTTGCGATACATGGCCCCATCCATCCTCCCCTCAATACGGTGCAGTCGTCCTGTCCCCTTTGCAGAAAAACATCCCCAAAGAATGATGTTTCCACCTCCATGCTTCACGGTTGGGATGGTGTTCTTGGGGCTGTACTCATCCTTCTTCTTCCTCCAAACACGGCGAGTGGAGTTTAGACCAAAAAGCTCTATTTTTGTCTCATCAGACCACATGACCTTCTCCCATTCCTCCTCTGGATCATCCAGATGGTCATTGGCAAACTTCAGACGGGCCTGGACATGCGCTGGCTTGAGCAGGGGGACCTTGCGTGCGCTGCAGAATTTTAATCCATGACAGCGTAGTGTGTTACTAATGGTTTTCTTTGAGACTGTGGTCCCAGCTCTCTTCAGGTCATTGACCAGGTCCTGCCGTGTAGTTCTGGGCTGATCCCTCACCTTCCTCATGATCATTGATGCCCCACGAGGTGAGATCTTGCATGGTGCCCCAGACCGAGGGAGATTGACCATCATCTTGAACTTCTTCCATTTTCTAATAATTGCGCCAACAGTTGTTGCCTTCTCACCAAGCTGCTTGCCTATTGTCCTGTAGCCCATCCCAGCCTTGTGCAGGTCTACAATTTTATCCCTGATGTCCTTACACAGCTCTCTGGTCTTGGCCATTGTGGAGAGGTTGGAGTCTGTTTGATTGAGTGTGTGGACAGGTGTCTTTTATACAGGTAACGAGTTCAAACAGGTGCAGTTAATACAGGTAATGAGTGGAGAACAGGAGGGCTTCTTAAAGATAAACCAACAGGTCTGTGAGAGCCGGAATTCTTACTGGTTGGTAGGTGATCAAATACTTATGTCATGCAATAAAATGCAAATTAATTATTTAAAAATCATACAATGTGATTTTCTGGATTTTTGTTTTAGATTCCGTCTCTCACAGTTGAAGTGTACCTATGATAAAAATTACAGACCTCTACATGCTTTGTAAGTGGGCAAACCTGGAAAAACGGCAGTGTATCAAATACTTGTTCTCCCCACTGTACTTGCATGCGAAGTTGAGTACAGAATACTGCTGTGTTAGTAGAATATATGCCATATCTATATATAGTGTATTTTCGTAATTGTAGAGACACTTTTAATAAATAAAGGATTGCTAAAAATGGATTCATGCATAAAAAACATAGCATTATTGTCCAATGTATTGTCCATTGTTCATCCCACCCCCACACACACACATATATACACACACATATACACACACACACACACACACACACACACATGTTGGTGCAACTACATTATGAGGACATTCCATAGACGTAATGGTTTTTATACTGTACAAACTGTACATTCTATCCCCCTACACTACCCCTACCCCTAAACCTACCCATCACAGAAAACATTCTGCATTTTTACATTTTTAATAAAGCATTGTTTAGTATGTTTTTTTTTTTAAGCTATTTTTATTACGAGGACACAGGAAATGCCCTAACCACGTTTACGTTGTAATACCAGTGTAATACCCATATCATTATACAAATTTGTGTCCTCATAAATCACATAAACAAGCACACACACACACACACACACACACACACCAGTTCAGTATAACTGTAAAAATACTGCAACGGATTAACTACATTAAACATTCACCAACCAGTCCCCACAGCTGGTCTCAGCCGCATGCAAGCTTTTTACATATTACCTTTATGTTGCTGCCTCCTTTGTTGCTCTCTCTTTTTACTTCACACACACACACACACACACACACACACACACACACACACACACACACACACACACACACACACACACACACAGGAGCCTTCCACACAGTTCTAACGATCCTACTTCCCTTTCTCTGTTTCTCTCTCTCTCGTCGTCTCACACACACACAAACACGTCCTCCACATCACCCTGACACTGTTGTGCTTCTCTTTTTAAACCACAGATGATTTAAATGCTGAGGAGGTGTTTTCACCTCTGAGTAAAAAGCAGTGTGTTATCTGTGTGGGCTATGACACACTTTAAGACAGAGAAAAGCTTGTTATGAACACCATGATCTCTGAGATGAGTGTGATAAATTGTGCATACACTACTGAGCAAGACCAACGCACTCCTACTAGGCCAGTAGGAAAGCTGCGTTCTTTTGAAAACAACTATTTTGTGGTATTTGTGTTTGTGCATATACTCACATCCGTTTGTCAAACACACACACACGTTGGGTTTTTATTGTTTTATTGGGACTTTCCGTAGACATAATGATTTTTATACTCTACAAATTTTATATTATATCCCATACCCCTAAACCTACCCATCACTGAAATCGTTCTGCATTTTTACATTTTCAAAAAACATTATTCTGTATGATTTACAAGCTGTTTTCCTCATGGGGACCAAAAATTTACCCACAAGGATTTCGTATATATCGCCATCTTTGTCGGGACATTTTGTATCCATAATGTAGGGTTTACCAGGACACAAACACACACAAGTCATTCATGCATCCTGCACACAATTATTACTTTAACCCATGTTCAGCCTTCCTTTAAATAATTTCCTAATTACAGTGATGTAAAAACATCCTCTATCGCTCTCTCTCTCTCTCTCTCTCTCTCTCTCTCTCTCTCTCTCATATCACTTATTCTCTCACTAAAATAAAGGGCAGTTTTTTGTTCAGTCATACTGACCTTTAATTTAGGACTTGGAGGCAGATTCTCCTGTGACCTTGCTAAAAATAACGGAACAGAAACTAAGCTACTCAAATGTTAAAATATATATATATATATATAATTGATTATAACAGGCGAGCAATCATTGTGCAGTTCTAAGTATTTTTTATTATAGGTTGTAAATAACAAGGTAGATGGGCTGGAAGTCTTCCATGTATAGCAATCAGAATTTATAAACTGCTCCATTACCTCGATTTCCATTAGTTACTCTCCGAACATTAGCAATTATTTTCATGCGAGCGGTGCTCATAAAAGCTATAATCTGGTGATTTACAGGCTTGCGGCGCAATGCACTTGGCCTCCGTAGCAATTTCCCACTCTCTCTCTGGTCTGTTTATCTCTCTTTGTATTCGCTTATGTTGACACAGTCAGTGGCTGTTCTGGCTTCAGCTGATTCAGTGAGAAATGGGTTTAAGAGTGAACAAGAGTGATTTGGAATATGTTTGAGTGGAAAAGAAGTTGTACAGTGCTGTTAATGTAGTTAATTGTCACTGTGGGATAAACAATGGACAATAAATTGGACAATAATTGATTGAAAAGGCTATTTTATGCATGAATCCATTTTTAGCAATCCTTTATTTATTAAATGTGTCTCTACTGTGCACAATGTAGAAGACATAAAAAACATGTGTATTTGCTCTTAGCCTGCTCTTTGCTCTTATCAATAAGCTGCTGAGAAGTGCTATCAGTGTCTGATCAATCCCTGCTCATAGAGATGGATAGATAAGGCTGTCTCTTATCTATGAGATTGATAAGTGTGTGACTGAGTGTTTGTGTATGCATTTGTTTGTTAGCAGGTCACAAAGCTCTATTGCATTGCTGCCCTCTCAGCCTACGCTCATCAAGCCATTAAAGCTCCTGGGAGAATGAAAGAGAGAGGGATGAAAGATGGTGTCCATTTTTAATAATAATTTTTTTTTTAAAAACAGCATATAATTTTACTAATATAGAAGGAGAAGGAATAAAATGAACTCATCATCAGCACTTATGATTGAGACAGAGCATCTGTTGACATCATGTTTTTGCAAAGCCCACACAATTTGAACTACAGGCTAAAATACTCAGGGTTAGAGGTTTGTTAAAATCCCTAACCTTAATTATTATCAATAATAATACAGGCAGAGTCGTAGTTCACAGAGCTAAAGCATGTTGAGGTCACAAGGTAGATGTGAATTAGAATGAGGTTGTGCTCTATATGCTTTCAATATGTGGTTAGGGATTTCAGTTGATGTGTTCGGACAGTCTTTTTCCAACTCACGGTGAGTTGCTCTGTGACCGTTCTAAACACAGCTGTAATGGGACCATCCAGATGTTTGCTCTTACGCTCACAAATTACTACAGATTGGTAAAGAGAAAGCAAAGCCCTGGAGGTACTCCAAGATGTCACCAAGGGGTATTCATTAAGCCATTTTCTTTCTTCTTGATAAATACACACACATAAACATGTGGCGAAAATTTGTAGGGACTCATAGTCTAGTGTACAGGTCTAAATTCTGTCAGCCAGATGGTAGGCTAGCTCAGCTTTCTGTGAGAATTTGACGAGGTAAAAGACTGATATAGGGCATGACATGCTGACATTTGTATGCCTTCTTCACCCTTACTATATCTTTAAAGGCCCCATTAAATCACATGACAAGCATCATTTGCTGCCCTGTATTGACATATTTCCCATGGAAACCAGGAGTTTGGGTGGAACATGTTGAATGGTTCACCCCCTTTTTTTAGGTAACACATAACTAATATCATTATGTTTACCAATACTTTACCATTAGTTAATGCAGTAGCTAACATGAAATAATAATGACCAACATTTTACAGCATTTATTAATCTTGGTTAATTAGTTAATAAAGTTAACCAATACATTTATTATGTAAAAACATGAATTGACAATAAACAGTAGTATATTTATAAATTAGAATTAACCTAGATTAATAAATGCTGTAAAAAAAATCCACACGATTAGGAATTTCATGTGAGGGCAAAAAATTTCCCCATGCAGTTTTCACAAGTTCAAGTTGGTCACATGAATATTCCGTGTTGACCACCAGAAAGCTTTATATGATTTATATGTGAGCGGTGCTTCATACATCTCTACACTATTGACAATGGACAATATACCATTTGCCTACGAAATGTCACTAGTATGACCAAACCTTTAATGCATTAATTAATGTTAACAATTTGAACCACATTGTAAAGTGTTAACCTATAAAAAGTAGTAGCTTAAGGTACACTATATTGCCAAAAGTATTGGGTCACCCCTCCAAATCATTGAATTCAGGTGTTCCAATCATTTCCATGGCCGCAGTTGTATAAAATCAAGCACCTAGGCATGCAGACTGCTTCTACAAACATTTGTGAAAGAATGGGTCGCTCTCAGGAGTGTGCAATAAGTCCATTCGTGAAATTTCCTCACTACTAAATGTTCCACGGTCAACTGTTAGTGGTATTATTACAAAGTGGAAGCAATTGGGAACAACAGCAACTCAGCCACGAAGTGGTAGGCCACGTAAAATCACAGAGCGGGGTCAGCGCATGCTGAGGCGCACAGTGCGTAGAAGTCATACTAAGACATTTTGGACAATTTCATGCTCCCAACTTTGTGGGAACAGTTTGGGGATGGCCCCTTCCTGTTCCAACATGACTGCACACCAGTGCACAAATCAAGGTCCGTAAAGACATGGATGAGTGAGTTTGGTGTGGAGGAACTTGACTGGCCTGCAGAGTCTTGACCTCAACCCGATAGAACACCTTTGGGATGAATTAGAGCGGAGACTGCGAGCCAGGCCTTCTCGTCCAACATCAGTGCCTGACCTCACAAATGCACTTCTAGAAGAATGGTAAAAAATTCCCATAAACACACTCCTAAACCTTGTGGAAAGCCTTCCCAGAAGAGTTGAAGCTGTTATAGCTGCAAAGGGTGGGCCAACTATATATTATTAAGAATGGGATATCATTAAAGTTCATGTGCATGTAAAGGCAGGCATCCCAAAAGTTTTGGCAATATAGTGTATGTTAAAATCCTGAACCTACTAGCTAATCAGTTGCAGGTGGTATCAGGGGGATGGACATTCTCATTCCAGAGAGAATTTGATTGGACAAAAAGTAGAGTTTTCCTGTAAAAACTGTATTTTTAAATGTGCATATCTGATAAAAGTGATTTTATTTCCACTTTTAGGAATATACCACACAGTAGATTCTATCAAACACAAAACTCAAATGTTTACTACATGGTGTTTTTAAATCCATTTAAGTTAAAAAACTCTTTGAACACTATAATTATAAGATCCTGCATTCAAAAAGTGCAATATGACTAATTAAATGTAACAACTGTGTAGCACCACACACAACCACACTGCTTGTACTGTAGTCAAGTAACCACTTCCTTGTTCTCTTTTTCTGTATCAGTTTTTTGTCACTCCCTGTCTGTCTCTCTCTCTCTCTCTCTCTCTCTCTCCCTCTCAGACTAACTCTCTTGAGGTTTGGCAGCTGAGCCCCAGAGTTAAGTGGCTTTTCTAGTTTATCCTGAGAGGTCAGTGGGAGAAATGAAACCTCATCTCTGAGCCATGATCACTGCCTTCGAACATGACAACCGCCTTGGAGTTGGATCACAAATTTGCTTTATGTCAGAAGCTGCATTTTTGTACACAACCAATTCCTGACATTGCGTAAACAAACAAGGATATCCTGTGTGCGTGTGTGTGTGCGTGCATGCATGTGTATGAAAGCAGGCGCAGCTTAGATGGTGGTAGCAGCATTGTCGGCGGTTTCAGTGGCGGGTGAATTACAGCCTGCTGTAGAGCTGTGGTTTAGTCTGCTCTCTCACACACACAGTAAAGCACTCCACTCGTCTCTCATCAAGGGCTCTTGTTTCATAGGCCCCGATGCGCAACAGTGCTGTAGGCCTTTAACCCGCACACAAATGCACATGGGTGGGCCACGAGTGCCAGGCCTGGGAGCTCAGGCTTGCCACAGGTGCTCCTCTGTTCTGCGTGTGTGGCTAATGAAGCTCATAAAGATGGTGGATCATTACTGAAGTGTCTTCATTGCAGCCCTGTAGATTTGCTTATGCAGATTTGCAGGTTCCTGCCAGCTCCTCTGACACATGTCTGTGTGGTAGCGGGTATAAAACTAGCACTACAAAGATGGTGTCAGGGTTCTGTCACTTCGGTCTAGTTTTGCTCTTGGGTTTGTGACAGAGCCCTGACACTGCTATATTGTCATGTTTTGTGTGAGCACATGGCTTGTCATGTGTTTCTTTGTGCCATGTGCTCTCATATCTATTGTCTTGACCCCGCCCCTCTTGTTACCTGATAATTGGTTCATTTGCCCCACCTGTCTTCCCTCATTTATTGCCTTGTTTGCTCCCTATTTAGTCTCCTTGTGTTTGCAGTCCTGTGTTGGTTTGTTGTCATTGATTCCAATCTTGTGTCATGTTTCCTGGTTCCTTGTGTGTGGTATGTTCTGGTTTTCCCCCCGTGGGTAGTTTTTGTTTATGTTTATATTTTTGTGATTAATAAAACCCAATTTCTTCTGCACTTGAGTCCTTGCTCCTTTCACCCATTCCCCAACAGTGACAGATGGAGATTGGAATCTGTGGGCACACTTGCAGTCAGTAAGTGTGTTTACAGGCACTTTAAAAGTTCAGTTTCAGGCTTAAACAGTAATTCTTTTTGACTTGTCATGTAAATGTTTTAGTCCAACTAAACTTTTTTTTTTTTTTGTGTGTGTGTGTGAAGTCGGACTAACAGAGCTAGATAGTACGATTTGTAGCTGGGCTTTGTCCTGCATGCTAATTGAACTATAATTGGCCTCACTGTTGAGTGCTTGCTCCGAAAGACATGATAGTGTTTATTTAATGCTTCATAGTTCAGATTACACATCATGTCATGACTGTAGAAGCATTTATCCTGTAGATTTCAGCTCTGTTGATCTGACTTTTGCAGTACACACACACAAAGGCATTGTGATGTGATTATACTAAGCTTGGCTAAAGCCTGTAAAACTAAGTTAGGGAATATTAAAAATAGCAATACACTAAATACAATAGTATAGATAAATGTAACTTTTTGAAAGTAAGTCTGCACTAATGCTTGTAAACAGACTGTGTGGGATGTGTGTAAAAATGTGTTACCAACTTGTCTGGTTCTCAGCTTGCTTAGCGTGCTAACGAGTGTGACATAAATTACAGCTTACACTGCTTTTCTATGTATTTATGTTTCTCTCTTTCTCTCTTTGTTTTCTCTCTTTCTTTGCTCAAGAAACAGTTCTGCTGCTTAATATTTTTCTGGAAACCATGACACACTTCTTTAGGATGACACACTTTGATGAATAGATTTTTTTTTTTTGTAACAATGTTAAAGTCTTTATTGTCACTTTTGATCAGTGTAATGCATCCTTGCTGAATAAGTTTTTTTTTTTTTTTACACTTTTGGACTGTAGTGTATATGTAAAATGTATTCACTGTCATTTTTATGTTATTGCAAGTCTTCACTCTGATGCTGATTCTTCTCTTTCTTAACAGCATTTTGATCATGTGATAATTGCAGGGTTTCTAAGCGCTGGGTGCAAGGATGTGTGACCTGTTTACATTCCTGTGTGACGTACAGATGTGCTCTTGCAGATAGACGTTCTAGAATGTGGTCAGTCTGCGGTGTTCCAAGACAAGTTCAACCTGTCTGATCTGTGACGCACTTCCTTTGCTCTGCCATCTACTGCCACTGAAAATCTTGGCCTCAGCAGCCACTTCCTGCCTGAGATGAGCGTCTTCTCTGTGGTTTCAATGGTGAGTGGAACATGTGGGTACTGAAGCATCCTCATAAGAGAAAAACAAAACCAAGAAGAAAAGCAGATAGATAGAACTACTTTAAATATTAGAGCCTATTATAACGTATTAACCTAAGAAACACAGTGTAGTTATTGGTCTTTTGTGAAATTGCGACTTTACTTCTCACAATTTTGTTTTTTGTAATTGCGACTTTAAATTTAGCAATTTTAACTTTATATCTCACACTGTAACACTATACACTATATTGCCAAAAGTTTTGGGACGTCTGCCTTTAGGCCACATTTACACTGCATGGTTCAAGTGACCCAATTCCGATTTTTCCCTCTCATGTGGCACAGATTGGATATGACATGAACGTGTAAGCAGGAAAAAAACGCATGAATTCCGATATCCTCAGATCGGATTCAGGCCTCACTCATATGTGGTAATAAATCCGATATGATTCGGATACGTGCATTTAAAGAGTGCGGAAAGCAAAACATTGAATAATTATTTTGTCTGCATCCATTGCATATCGTGCCGTTTTACTTCCTTTTCCAGGTCAGAACGTCTTGGGCTGTTTCGCCAGTGTATAGTGTAAATGCAAATATCAGAGACGGGTTGCTTTTAAAAGATATTGTAAGCGGGTCATCAAAAAAAAATCGGATATAGTCACCAAATCAGAATTGTGCATCAAGACCTGCAGTGTAAATGCGGCCTAACATGCACATGAACTTTAATGACATCCCATTCTTAATCCGTAGGGTTTAATATGGAGTTGGCCCACATAACAGCTTCAACTCTTCTGGCAAGGCTTTCCACAAGGTTTAGGAGTGTGTTTATGGGAATTTTTGACCATTCTTCTAAAAGTGCATTTGTGAGGTCAGGCACTGATGTTGGACGAGAAGCCTGGCTCGCAGTCTCCGCTCTAATTCATCCCAAAGGTGTTCTGTCGGGTTGAGGTCAGGACTCTGTGCAGGCCAGTCATGTTCCTCCACACCAAACTCGTTTATCCATGTCTTTATGGACCTTGCTTTGTGCACTGGTGTGCAGTCATGTTGGAACAGGAAGGGGCCATCCCCAAACTGTTCCCACAAAGTTGGAGCATGAAATTGTCCAAAATGTCTTGGTATGTTGAAGCATTAAGAGTTCCTTTCACTGGAACTAAGGGGCCAAGCCCAACCCCTGAAAAACAACCCCACACCATAATCCCCCCTCCACCAAACTTTACACTTGGCACAAATGCAGTCAGGCAAGTACCGTTCTCTTGGCAACCGCCAAACTGAGACTCATCCATCGGATTGCCAGACAGAGAAGCATGATTCGTCACTCCAGAGAACACTTCTCCACTGCTCTAGAGTCCAGTGGCGGCGTGCTTTACACCACTGCATCCAATGCTTTGCATTGCACTTGGTGATGTAAGGCTTGGATGTAGCTGCTTGGCCATGGAAACCCATGAAGCTCTCTACACACTGTTCTTGAACTAATCTGAAGGCCACACGAAGTTTGGAGGTCTGTAGCTATTAACTTTGCTCTGTGATTTTACGTGGCCTACCACTTTGTGGCTGAGTTGCTGTTGTTCCCAATTTCTTCCACTTTGTTATAATACCACTAACAGTTGACCGTGGAATATTTAGTAGTGCGAAAACTTCACAAATGGACTTATTGCACAGGTGGCAACCTATCACAGTACCACTCTTGAATTCACTGAGCTCCTGAGAGCGACCCATTCTTTCACAAATGTTTGTAGAAGAAGTCTGCATGCCTAGGTGCTTGATTTTATACACCTTTGGCCATGGAAGTGATTGGAACACCTGAATTCAATTATTTGGAGGGGTGTCCCAATACTTTTGGCAATATAGTGTATCTAACAATATAACTTGTACATAGGAAATGCCCTATATAAATACTACTTTCATTTCATTTCATTCCATTCATTTCATTCATTCATTCTGACTGAAAAAAAAAATCACAGCATGTTGCAGGAAGCATCTCATTGTAGTTATTAGGTGACGTTTATGTGATAAATGCAGTGCATACTTATTCTGCTCATTGCGTGTTCAGGTAGTCTGCTTCTCTACACGTCTCTTGGGCAAATGGAGCTGTTCTCTGCCAGAGCCCAATTAGTGAGGGTCACTGAGCGACTTTGACGTGGGTGTGTGCGGTTGCCCCATCAGTGGGCAGATAGCTCATTAGTGCTAGCGCGCTGTGGACTCAGTGTCCTTTGCTGAGCATGCAATCTGTCTGTAGTAATCCACAGAAAGCTGGCATGGGAAGGGGGGGACCTAAAAAAGGTTGTCTAAAAAGTAGACTTGAGGTGTAAGCGGCATGTTGCCAGAACAGTATAGATTTATTGGACTGTCCTAACACAAGGTGGAGAGGCTGCGAGAGAGAGCAGCAAGGACAAGCATCTTTGCACCCTCACAGTCGATTGTTCAGTAGAGCCGAAAATGTGTTTTCAGATCTTGGCTGGACTTGCTGTCCTGGGGGAGACAGAATAAGCGAGGGAAGCACAAGAAAGAGATTCTGTGTGTGTGTGTGTGTGTGTGTGTGTGTGTGTGTGTGTGTGTGTGTGTGTGTGTGTGTGTGTGTGTGTGTGTGTGTGTGTGTGTGTGTGTGTGTGTGTGTGTGTGTGTGTGTGTGTGTGTGTGTGTGTGTGTGTGTGAGAAAAGCCGTGTTCTCAGGACTTGTGGGAATGATCTGAAGACTGAAGCCCACTCACATCTCTCTGTGTGTATGTGCTTGTTGGATTGAGCCTTCAGTCTGACAGGATTCATTTTGGGCTAAACTATTTCATACAACTTCGTAGTCATGTTTACAGTGTCTGAAGTACAGTATATTTTGGTGCTTTTAAGTCATCAGAAAGGTCATATTACAAGCTGAATGCACATCAACGTCACCACAAAGTCGTAATTACAAGTGGGAAACTTTTCTCCCTTTTCTTTAAGCCTCAAGTTTCCCAGTTGGGAGTATGTCTGAGAAAACATGTCAGACACAATGCACGCATTCTGTAGTAATGATAAATTTGTTAAAATGAATGATTTTTTTTTTTTGTGTTGTCTAAAATACCATAGTATTGTACAATTACAATAAAATATATAACAATCCAACAAAACAAAAACATAATGTGATGAGCAGAGCGAGCGAGAGCCGTGAGAGGGCGACGCGAGGCCGGAGAGTGATTGGATGATGAGCGCCAGCTGCGAGTCACACTGGTCTCGGATCTCTCACGGAGGAGTGACGGGAGCATAAGGAGGAGTGACGACAGTGAAGGACGAGAAAGGACCAGGCCTGGAGTTTACGTTGTTTTGTTTACGTTTTGTTATGTGTGTGCACAGCAGCCGTCCGTGATGGGCTGCCGCTTTTACTTTCAGTTTATTTGATTAAAGTCTTTTAAACGTTCGCTGGTTCCCGCCTCCTTCCCATATCTACAAACCCCGTTACACATTAAAAAAAGCAAAATCACACACAGTGCGCATTATTATACCATTATTATGTTTCCGTGTGTAACATCAAGTGTATCCTTTGCGTCCTCCGGTCACCCACAATCCTTTGCACACATTCCAGTTCCCAAAAAGAACTGGTGGAAAATGAGTCAGCACTGAGCTTGTCCGGGTTTATTATTAAATGCAAGACAAAAAATATTTTTGGAAATGATACATTGTTTTTTTTTATTGTGTTGGAAATGAGTAACATAATACTAAACTAACCATGGTGGTGGTTGTCGTTCACTCTATTGCATTAATAGAAAGTCAGAAAATGCAAAGATTTTTAATATAAGGTATTTTTCAAAATATGAAAAATATCTTTTAATAGTGTTTTCACACCACCACACGTGGGTGTCAGAAACCTTTGTGATGTAGCCAGTGGACTTAGTAGATCATCACAGATCATCATTAGTAGACTGGACTAGGAAGGACAGAGCCTCACTAAAATGGGAAGCACCCTGTGTGTGTATATCATGGGGTCAGGTTTTGGCTGGTTAGTATGGGCCAGTTAGCCTATTTAGTTTTTTTGTAAGCAACAAATCGCAACCTTTTCATTTATATTATGGGTTTGATGTTTTGCTTAAAAATATCCTTAGGACTGTGTTATTATATCTGTGTATTTTATACAAGTATGTGATCATACAGTCTCTGCACCTGCAGTGATTGTTGTTGATGGTTTTCCCATAGTAAATGCTCATATTTTATTCAATATGTTGGTCATTACCCTATTCTGGATATCTTAACAGTTTACAGTAAGCAGATGGTGTCTCAACTGTCTGTAGTCATTTGTTCAGACTGCCAGCCATCACGTGAGCGCAGCACTCTCTCTGTCTCATGTGGCACAGCCGTCGGAGCACTAGACACCTATGTTACCAGGGCAACACCTGCTCTGAGACTTTTAGGACTGCAGTCTTGGCAACGGTGTGAGTAGCTCTTTGAGGAAAGACTCCTATCATGTACAATAGAAGATCTCCCCCCCCCCGATCAATCAACTTAAAACTGCACATAACACGACCCTGATAATATGAATCTCTGGGATGCGAACATTTTTTCTTCCAAAACATGTAATTTTCATGATTAGTTTGTTCCAGTATTAACAGAAATAAATTTCACTTGTGTTGAATGAATGATAGCTGTAGGTAATAGATTGGTGATAGATTCATATGGATTTCTATGGATTGTTTTGTATTTTTATTGATATTTTTTTTGAATATTTTAGTAGGTAAATGACAGGGGAACATCATAATAATGTATTTAAACAAAAAAAGTTTAATGACCATCTGACAAAGAGCTCTGCAAAGAGTTTTTGCTGAGGCGTCACTCTCTCCATACAGGTATGACGAAACAGAAAGCAATAATACATTTTTAATGTGCGGCTCAAAATGCTGACAAAGATATGAGACTCTCTCTGCTTAAAATCTGTCTTTTGAATAAATAATCATCATAGACAGCTGTATTTTTGTCCATTTTTCAAAATTCTTTTCCTGTGAGGTGTCTGTTAATTTGGAGTGGTGTTTATTGCACCAGAGATTTGTCGCTTTGCACACAGCTGTTTGGTTTGATATCTGTTTGCAATCTGTTCCTAAGGGGTCAAGATTTGGCTGGTTAGCATGGCCCCATTAACCCTTGCTTATGGTAGTTGACCACGCCAGCTGGTAGAGCTGGTAGCTGCTTCTAAAAAAACATCTTTGTTCATTGATGGCATTTAAAAATCTGTGTATTCTTACATAATATAGTTTTTGCGAGAACATACATCGTTTATATTTCATTATAGCATTGTTTTACCAGTGAAAAAAAAATCCTGTTGCCTTTCACGCTACAGGTCATGTGAACGAACTGCATAGATATACACTCACCTGAAGGATTATTAGGAACACCATACTAATACTGTGTTTGACCCCCTTTCGCCTTCAGAACTGCCTTAATTCTACGTGGCATTGATTCAACAAGGTGCTGAAAGCATTCTTTAGAAATGTTGGCCCATATTGATAGGATAGCATCTTGCAGTTGATGGAGATTTGTGGGATGCACATCCAGGGCACGAAGCTCCCGTTCCACCACATCCCAAAGATGCTCTATTGGGTTGAGATCTGGTGACTCTGGGGGCCATTTTAGTACAGTGAACTCATTGTCATGTTCAAGAAACCAATTTGAAATGATTCGAGCTTTGTGACATGGTGCATTATCCTGCTGGAAGTAGCCATCAGAGGATGGGTACATGGTGGTCATAAAGGGATGGACATGGTCAGAAACAATGCTCAGGTAGGCCGTGGCATTTAAACGATGCCCAATTGGCACTAAGGGGCCTAAAGTGTGCCAAGAAAACATCCCCCACACCATTACACCACCACCACCAGCCTGCACAGTGGTAACAAGGCATGATGGATCCATGTTCTCATTCTGTTTACGCCAAATTCTGACTCTACCATCTGAATGTCTCAACAGAAATCGAGACTCATCAGACCAGGCAACATTTTTCCAGTCTTCTACTGTCCAATTTTGGTGAGCTCGTGCAAATTGTAGCCTCTTTTTCCTATTTGTAGTGGAGATGAGTGGTACCCGGTGGGGTCTTCTGCTGTTGTAGCCCATCCGCCTCAAGGTTGTGCGTGTTGTGGCTTCACAAATGCTTTGCTGCATACCTCGGTTGTAACGAGTGGTTATTTCAGTCAAAGTTGCTCTTCTATCAGCTTGAATCAGTCGGCCCATTCTCCTCTGACCTCTAGCATCAACAAGGCATTTTCGCCCACAGGACTGCCGCATACTGGATGTTTTTCCCTTTTCACACCATTCTTTGTAAACTCTAGAAATGGTTGTGCGTGAAAATCCCAGTAACTGAGCAGATTGTGAAATACTGGCACCAACAACCATGCCACGCTCAAAATTGCTTAAATCACCTTTCTTTCCCATTCTGACATTCAGTTTGGAGTTCAGGAGATTGTCTTGACCAGGACCACACCCCTAAATGCATTGAAGCAACTGCCATGTGATTGGTTGATTAGATAATTGCATTAATGAGAAAGTGAACAGGTGTTCCTAATAATCCTTTAGGTGAGTGTATATATACATAGATTCCTCATTAGCGGCTGTTTCAATATACGTAAGTTGTCCGCCATATTGAAATGGTCAAAGATCTGATCTCGGTTGGAGACCCAATCACTCATGACAGGTCCATGAACATTCGAGAGCAAGTATGACTGAGCATCTGCAACCGTAGGTAGACACATGTATGAATATCTATATATGAACTAGACTTCAGCAGATGATTTTGCTAAACTAACACAATACAACAAGACATTAAAAAGTTACTCATAGTAAAAGTAAAAACATTAAAAGTACTATGGTAAAAACGTCATATTGAGCGAATACATATAATAACACAGACCAACATGTTCTCACCTGTAAAAGGTTATCCCATTTCTTTGGGAATTTAAATCTCGGCGGTTTCACAACGAGATGCTGTGCAATGTTGTGGCATAATTGATTCTTACTGTGAGTAACGACATGCTGACCGTTGCAAGATGGCGGGCGCGCCGACGTGTCTGGAGCAGTCGAATGTGGCATCTACCTACCTATCTATGAATGAACTGTGCCATCAACCAATAAGTGTTGTCATGGTGTCATGTTCTCATCATCACTAAGGCATTCTATGTTACAATGGCACTAAACACCATGACAGTATTCACCACCATGGTACCAAAAATCCTGGCTGCATATAAAGGACAATGATCACTCATTAGACAGGAAGAACAGATGGTTGAAGACAGGAGTGACAGGGCTAGAGTAACACCACATGTTAGTCATTTAGTCCATACAGTTCTTCCTGGGGAGTTTTGCCCTAATTCACACAGAGGTCCGGATTCACACCATCAGGAAAGAAACTCAAACGGTGACGTGCAAGCCTCATGACATTATGGTGTGTGACTCACAGAGACACTTGGCAAAAATATCTTAAATCAAAAAACCAACTGTTTCCTGACTCACCACATGAGAGAAATGTGAACTGGACACACAGGTGTAATAGATACAATCTTTTGAAAGGGTAGCAATTTAACAAGACTGACCTTGAAGACAGCTGTGAAATATGTTCTCTGTGATTGTTTTAGTTTGAAGTGGATAAATACGAAATAAGATCACTGGCACCGAATCGTACAGTAATTAAGTCATTAGCACCAGTTAAATATGCTATTTGTTTTTAGCTTGCCATCAGCCATACTCATAATAATTGCTTGAAAGCTGCAGCCTTGTTGGAGATACATTAACATGGAGCAGTCTGATAATTAGAGAATTAAAAGAAAGTCCATTTTTAATCTTCTTTGAAAAAGAAGACTAATGGATTTCACACACACACACGGTTAGCGCATTAATCTCTGTTGATTTGGCTAATCGCTTTCTCTCTCTTGTGTGTAAGATCATAGAAAGATGATTATGAGGTTTTGGGTTCAGAGACGTTTTCAGTCCGGAAGAAACAGCTGAGTGTTACGATCGATGAATCCTGTATCAGGCCCCAGCAGACTTTATGATCCGTGAGGAGGTTAATCAGTGTTAATCAGAGTAACTGACTGGTCTGAGCTAGTGCACACCTCTTGTGTGTATGTGTGTGTGTGTGTGTGTGTGTTGAGCTTTTATGATTGTTAAATCAACATAACACATTTGTGAGGTGTGTGTTTCTGTTTATTAGGATGTGTAAGAGAGATTGTGGGTGTTAATGTATGCATGATAACAGGGAGCCTGAGGTGCGTTTGATGTGTATCGCAACCCCAGCTTTTGATAACTCCATGTTTGAAGTGTTTTTGTGCCTTCACTTGCTCTTTTCCTTCATCTCCCTCTTTCCCTCCATCTCACCATCTAGTCTAGTGTGTTCTGACAGGAAACAGAGCTCAACAGCAATCCATTGCCAGTGAAGGGGATATTTTTAGAGAGACTGTGAGACCATTCAGCGAGCATGGCAGTACTTGTGTGAAGTCAGTTTCGCCTGGAGGGGGATTTAAGTTGCAGTGAGTACCAGAGGGAAAGCATTTTTTTTCTTTCATTTTTTTTCTGGGAAGGTCATGGAATTAGCATCTAGGAGGAGTGAGTCAGAAGGGGCCTGCAGTGACAGATATCCTTTGTGTTCAACAGGAAAACACAGTGGTGTTTATTGTCACAGCAAGCCCGCCTTCTCCCATCTCCTCTCCGCTCCTTCCAGAAAGTGTGTGAAGTACATAGAGTGACCAGAACATTGAGACTCTGTGTGTTTGTATCAAAGGAAACAGGCAGGATTTACAAGTCTAAATCCTAGACTCAATCATATTGTTGCATTGAATAGTTTATTTTATTTAGAATAAGAGATTCTGTTGTTGTTGTTTTACACACAGTATTTAGCTTTTCTAGCCTCAAGCATTTGGTCCAAGGTCTTGAGAGGTGATAATGGACACTGAACCCATTTAGCACTGAACTGATAAGTCATATCCCCACTTCTGACACTCCTGGCCTCTTAAAAAGTGCTCTTATAACTTCCTTTCTCACCCTCTGCTCTGCTCATTGTCCATATAGTAAAGTTACAAAGAAACTTGAGTGTTTGTTTTGCTATCTCCACTTGAATGAGCAAATCCCATTTTTAGCATATGAAATACCAGACTTTCAACGTTGCTGCTTAGTGACATTCACATAGGATGATAAAGGAAAGAAGGTAGGAAAATAAAACACTCCCATCATTTTTGTTTTATTTACAACTTTTTTACAGTGGATAGACAAAAACATATAGAGACTTTTTTTTTCAAAATATAGAGTAAATGACAATTTTTAAATGTTTTTGTACACATAAGTAAGATTAAATAGAAAGCTAATGTAGGAACTCAAATATTCCCTGTCTGTCTGTCTGTCTGTCTGTCTGTCTGTCTGTCTGTCTATCTATCTATCTATCTATCTATCTATCTATCTATCTATCTATCTATCTATCTATCTATCTATCTATCTATCTATCTATCTATCTATCTATCTATCTATCTATCTATCTATCTATCTATCTATCTATCTATCCGTTTATCAGTCTGTCTGTCTGTCTAGATATGAAATATGAAAAGCTGAATCTCTAAAGAGCAATATTTTTTTCCTTTGGGAAATTCTATTCTTATCAAAACTATATTACATTCTCGTCACTCCACAAATAAACACTGATAGCAAACTGCTGTAACTGTGAGTGAAAGCACTCTTTCTGGGGGGGTGGAACCCCTCAGCTGTTACCGTATGCTGTTGATCACGTTTTGTCAGAAACTCATCGGCTCTGGATGGTTTCTGAAGAGGCCCCTGAGTGGGTCTGTCATTCACATGGAGCCTCTTGAACCTGCCCGCCCTCAGCCTCCCTACATCCCAATTAATGGGAAAAAAGGCTGAGAGGGGGTGCTTGACTCTGACAGACGCTCTTTAATTGTTATCCTCCATCCCTGCGGATACTCTAGTTTTCACATTCGCAGACACAGGCTGTCTGATTGCTCTGCGCCTCTGCATAAGCTGAACACCCTCTGCCTTGAAGGAAGCATATAAGTGCTTGTTCAACTTTTATATTCAAATAGAATTTTATCTTGTCTTATTTTGTGAAGATCAGGGTGGTCTGTCGTTTTTGTCATCATCTTCAAAAAAAAATCAACCAACCTTAACTTTTTCATGTTAAAAATTATATTCTTTTTTATTACTTTTAGTTTAAATTTTACCTTCCTTACATTTTTATTCAAATTATAATTCTCATAAAAAATGTTTTTAAACTTATTAAACTGGAATATAAAAAGCATTCTCAAATCCATTCTAAATGAAACATAACCCTTGTGGGAATATTGCAGTTCAGATCTACAGATTACATCTGTATTGTAACTGACATTACTCAAAACTATACAAACATTTTCCTCACACGTCAGTCGATACTTACATCAGCAGTGATGTGTAAATGTGAATAATCTCATTTTATTCCTCTGATCTTGTTCTTTGTTCTTATGTCCTCAGATATTTGTGGCTGACTTTACAAATAACCATTGTGTGATGACACCGGCTACGCCTATAATGTGATATTAATCGGCCTTCTTTATAATGAAAGCAAGTGTGCAGTTCTAATCCATCAACTGCGGTTTACACACAATGCCTGTGATGATTACCTTTACTTGTTTTGAATGTTTGCTGGATCTGGTTGCCTGTATTCACCTTTGAAACCATTTCCTATTCTCTCTGCTTGTGATGGCAACCAGTCACTCCACCTCATGCTGTTGAGTTATTTGTGTGTGTTTGTGGGTGTGTGTGTAGTCAGTTTTGTGTATGTGTGTGTTTGAGAGAGAGAGAGAGAGAGAGAGAGAGAGAGAGAGATTTCACACCCTGTAGGTTGTAGGCTGTCAGTGACGCA
Source organism: Coreius guichenoti (assembly GCA_039654105.1). Taxonomy (NCBI): domain Eukaryota; kingdom Metazoa; phylum Chordata; class Actinopteri; order Cypriniformes; family Gobionidae; genus Coreius; species Coreius guichenoti. Next base: position 34,365,185 of record CM077168.1, read on the forward strand.
CATTCCAGACTGTCCGCCCAGGCCTCTGTCACAGTGCCATTAACACTAGTGCATGCTGGGAGTGCCACTCTTCTCTGTGAGTGCATTAATGGAGCCTTTAAAAAGGAAGGTTAAAAGCAACACATCCTGCTCAGATCAATTCTTTATTGTGGTAGTGAACCATGGCTGCTGTGACTCTTTCCTCTTGTTAACATAATGCTTTAAAAAGCAACCGAAAGGATTTTACTGTATAAATAATGCAAATGGAAGGTAATCACTAAAAGCAACAGGTAATGGCACGCTCATCACTTTTCAGTGCTGGCGGCAAACTGTACACAGACTTAAAAGCTTTCTGCAGTGAGAGAAGGAAAGAAGGAAAATGCAGAGCTTTACATGAGTTGAATAAAGCAGTAGCATTGACAGAGAAGTACAGAGACAGCGTTTTGTATTCCCAGAAACCCCATCACCTCACAGAAGGGGCCAAACCTCTTAAGACCTGAGCATTAGATACAGCACGGCTGCTTTATTCCAGCAGTGTTCATTAGGTCAAGATGGCAGGTTGAGCTTTCTAAAAGCACTCAAGCTGAGTTTATGGTCATTTATGAAGCAGCCAGTACAGGTTAGAAAAAAAAAGATAGGCATGTTTTAAGGAACTGAAGATTTTCAAGGTACTGCAAAAAGTAAAAGATCATTGAGATGTAATAGTTTTTCAAGAATCTCATAATTGTCTTTCTCACTGCTAAGAGGTCATGTTAATTCTCTGTAGCATAATTAGAACAGGATACGATAGAACTTCATTTATCCCTGAGGAAAATGTCTTGCTATAATAACAGATCCCAGCACACAGCAGCAGGGCCCAAGATATCATATCAGTATAACATGATGGAACAGTATATATCAAAGAAAAGGTAAACCTGTTGTGAAAAGAGAATTCTGTTTTTACTTTGAAATGTAAATGCATTCAATGTTATGTAAACACTGATGAATTAACATGTATTGTGTATGTACATTATTTCGTCATTTTTTGATTAATGTGGTAGGAACAAAAAATGTGAGAATCATATTAAATTTAAACAAATGAGAAAAAATATTAATACCAGGATCTTTAATTAATATAGAATGATCTGTATAAGCATGAAGTAATAATCGAAATAATAATTGGTAAATAAAAAGAGCATATTTTGTTTTTAGCATGCAAACAAAGATATTCGATATATTGCTTCCAATGCCACAAAGTTGACTTAGTAGGTATTTTACAGTATAGGTACAATAACTTAAAGAAGTAAAGACTTGTCACAAGTCCTCCGGCATCCCTCCACCACTCCAACTCCAGTTTTATTATGTATTACAAATTATATTAGCATTCAAATTAAATAGCATTAATTAGTCTGGGGTGGTGGATCCAGAAGCTGAAGGCGAGTTTTGTGTTCAAATCCTCCATCATGGACAGCAAGCCAAATATATTTTCTTTCATCTCCTTCAAAGATTATATGAAAATATGAACTCATAGGTCATCGATGTTAGAATAGGTTTTGTAATTATATATTTAGTAAGTCATGACTTGAATACAGAATTGTTTTTTTTTTTTTTTACTCTGAACACATATTAGAGGTCTATCATATTATAATCCAGGGTCAAAAAAAAGCACCCCCACCCCCTTTGAATGTACAGTAAACAAAACAGTACTATCAGCAAGAGATATCGATTTATTTTTCACATATTCACCCACGAGTCCTGAAGTTATGAATATCATTATGAAAAATGCCTGCAGAAATGTGTGCCTGATGGTGAGTTGTGGGCCGTGACAGTGAGCTCTCTCCTTCTGCATAAGTGTCAAACTCACTCTATAATATTATCAAAGACTACTTAACCTTATCTGAGTTTCACAATGTGATTGGCTACACACTGATGGAGTTTGCCTAAGAGTTTCTGAAATGTGTTACTATCTGAGAGATAAAGAAAGAGAAAGAATTGCAGTGGCAGAATAGTCAGCGGTCTCTAGTGAGTTAGATGGACCTTGGGCAGCTCCCCAACCCTTCGCTAAGTCAAGTGGACTACAGGGATACGCTGATAACAAGGTAGCAGCACTCTGTGTGAAGTCAAGAGAAGGAGAGAGCAAGGGATTGTAGATGTTAAAAGCATGATAGAGGTCCACAGGAGTTTCAGATCAAGGATGTGATAAGAATATCTTCTTCTGTTTGTGTAAATACGTAAGGAAGAAAGTTTATGCTATATTTGATAGTGTGTGTGCGTGTATATATGTCTATGTATGCACATAGGTGTCAGGACACAGACAGAGGCAGAGGGGTAAGTGAACACAGAAGTTTATTGAACCAGAGACACGAACACAGGCAGAGGATGGATGCAGGTGAGTAAAGAACAAGCACTTTGCGACCAGTCACTTAGCTGAAGGATAACAGGTATTTCTGTTGCAGGTGAAGGGATCAACAAGGAACGAAGAACTGGAGACAGAAGACGGCTGGATGAGGACTCAGGAAACTCAGGTAAGTAGCGGGTAAGGAGTCCAGGTACATATAGACAAGACCAGACAATGATGTGAAGGGAGTGAGTGTTCTTATAGTGTCCTAGATGATGAAGTGCAGGTGCGGGTGATTAGTACTCAGGAGACTGTGAATGAGTGGGTGGAGCGTGGAGATCTGGTGACGATGCGTTGGTGTTGGTGGGTGTTGGCTGTGACTCTGTGACAATAGGTCTCTACTTTTGTGTGGTTTGTATTTATTTCAGTTCTAGTCCAAAAGATACAGTGTTGTATGTGCACCTTTTGCCATGAATATTGAGGATTTATCTTTGATCAAAATAAGGGCACGAGATAATAAGCAATAAGAATGATATAAGGGAGAAGACAGCGGCTGGATGATAGAAAATTCTGAAAAAGGCAGTCTGTGAGAGCTTTACAAATTAAAGATTCACCTTTTAAGTGAAAAATATGAAAAAGGAGATAAAGGCCCTTTCTACAAAACGATTAATATAGCCTAAATTATTTTAGAATAAATGTAAATTCCCATACAGATCTCTGGCCATTGGGTAGAACAACTAAAAATGTTTTAGTTGTTTCGTAAAAACCATTGGGAATCAATAATTGTCAAGGACTTTTGATCTTAATTGTCATGAAGAGTAAATTATGTTTGACTAATTTGTAAAAAAAAAAAAAAAATTATATATATATATATATATATATATATATATATACACTGAACAAAATTATAACACACTTTTTTTTTTGCCCCCATTTTTCATGAGCTGAACTCAAAGATCTAAGACTTTTTCTATGTACACAAAAGGCCTATTTCTCTCAAATATTGTTCACAAATCTGTCTAAATCTGTGTTAGTGAGCACTTCTCCTTTGCCGAGATAATCCATCCACCTCACAGGTGTGGCATATCAAGATGCTGATTAGACAGCATGATTATTGCACAGGTGTGCCTTAAGCTGGCCACAATAAAAGGCCACTCTAAAATGTGCAGTTTTACTGTATTGGGGGGGTCCGGGGGGGTCCGAAAACCAGTCAGTATCTGGTGCGACCACCATTTGCCTCACGCAGTGCAACACATCTCCTTTGCATAGAGTTGATCAGGTTGTTGATTGTGGCCTGTGGAATGTTGGTCCACTCCTCTTCAATGGCTGTGCGAAGTTTCTGGATATTGGCAGGAACTGGAACACGGTGTCGTATACGCCGATCCAGAGCATCCCAAACATGCTCAGTGGGTGACATGTCCGGTGATTATGCTGGGCATGCAAGAACTGGGATGTTTTCAGCTTCCAGGAATTGTGTACAGATCCTTGCAACATGGGGCCGTGCATTATCATGCTGCAACATGAGGTGATGGTCGTGGATGAATGGCACAACAATGGGCCTCAAGATCTAGTCACGGTATCTCTGTGCATTCAAAATGCCATCAATAAAATGCACCTGTGTTCATTGTCCATAACATACGCCTGCCCATACCATAACCCCACTGCCACCATGGGCCACTCGATCCACAAAGTTGACATCAGCAAATCAACATCACATTGTATGATTTTTAAATAATTAATTTGCATTTTATTGCATGACATAAGTATTTGATCACCTACCAACCAGTAAGAATTCCGGCTCTCAGAGACCTGTTAGTTTTTCTTTAAGGAGCCCTCCTGTTCTCCACTCATTACCTGTATTAACTGCACCTGTTTGAACTCGTTACCTGTATAAAAGACACCTGTCCACACAGTCAATCAAACAGACTCCAACCTCTCCACAATGGCCAAGACCAGAGAGCTGTGTAAGGACATCAGGGATAAAATTGTAGACCTGCACAAGGCTGGGATGGGCTACAGGACAAGCAGCTTGGTGAGAAGGCAACAACTGTTGGCGCAATTATTAGAAAATGGAAGAAGTTCAAGATGACGGTCAATCTCCCTCGGTCTGGGGCACCATGCAAGATCTCACCTCGTGGGGCATCAACGATCATGAGGAAGGTGAGGGATCAGCCCAGAACTACACGGCAGGACCTGGTCAATGACCTGAAGAGAGCTGGGACCACAGTCTCAAAGAAAACCATTAGTAACACACTACACCGTCATGGATTAAAATTCTGCAGCACACGCAAGGTCCTCCTGCTCAAGCCAGCGCATGTCCAGGCCCGTCTGAAGTTTGCCAATGACCATCTGGATAATCCAGAGGAGGAATGGGAGAAGGTCATGTGGTCCGATGAGACAAAAATAGAGCTTTTTGGTCTAAACTCCACTCGCCGTGTTTGAAGGAAGAAGGATGAGTACAACCCCAAGAACACCATCCCAACCGTGAAGCATGGAGGTGGAAACATCATTCTTTGGGGATGCTTTTCTGCAAAGGGGACAGGACGACTGCACCGTATTGAGGGGAGGATGGATGGGGCCATGTATCGCGAGATCTTGGCCAACAACCTCCTTCCCTCAGTAAGAGCATTGAAGATGGTTCGTGGCTGGGTCTTCCAGCATGACAATGACCCGAAACACACAGCCAGGGCAACTAAGGAGTGGCTCCGTAAGAAGCATCTCAAGGTCCTGGAGTGGCCTAGCCAGTCTCCAGACCTGAACCCAATAGAAAGTCTTTGGAGGGAGCTGAAAGTCCGTATTGCCCAGCGACAGCCCCGAAACCTGAAGGATCTGGAGAAGGTCTGTATGGAGGAGTCGGCCAAAATCCCTCCTGCAGTGTGTGCAAACCTGGTCAAGAACTACAGGAAACGTATGATCTCTGTAATTGCAAACAAAGGTTTCTGTACCAAATATTAAGTTCTGCTTTTCTGATGTATCAAATACTTATGTCATGCAATAAAATGCAAATTAATTACTTAAAAATCATACAATGTGATTTTCTGGATTTTTGTTTTAGATTCCGTCACTCACAGTTGAAGAGTACCTATGATAAAAATTACAGACTTCTACATGCTTTGTAAGTGGGCAAACCTGCAAAATCGGCAGTGTATCAAATACTTGTTCTCCCCACTATATATATATATATACACACTACCAGTCAAAAGTTTGGACACACTTTCCCATTCTCTTTGATGGGAAAGTGTGTCCAAACTTTTGACTGGTAGTGAATATATATATATATATATATATATATATATATATATATATATATATATATATATATATAATTTGCAGTAATGTTGTTGTGCAGGGAACTGATTGCATGGACATATTGGGTGTGCTAACATGATCACAGCTGTGTCATGCTAATGAGACCCTCAGGGCAGGGCTGGGCTGGACTACTGCTCTTTGTTGCATGTCTCCCATAAGACCTGATCTGAGGTGATAACTGAGGTGTTTTACACTGGGCCTTCTACAATACTGCATTTAGACAGGTGTGTGTGTGTCACAGGATAGGGGAATAGTTACATTAAATCTTCCTCAGAGAACAGTATCCCCCCCCAGGGAAATTCTGACTGTTTGTGAGGGAAAAATGTCTGAAAGAAGCTGAGAACAAAGGATAGATGTTTCCAACAAACAAAAGGCTCACATTTACAGTAATCAGTTATAGATCGAATTGTTGTCTTTTTTATTAGGAAAAATATATATAGTTTTTCATTAAACAGTTGTAAAAAGGTAGTTTTTAATGAGAGGTGCCATGTGAGAGAGTGTTCAGTAGACCCACTCCACAGCTAGTGAGCATGAACAAGTATATCTGTGGGCATTTGTGTGTGTAGGTGTAAAGCCAGCTATATTTCCTCTCATCCACTGTTCTCTCTGTCAGATGATAGCTTGGTTGGCACTACAGATACTGGTGGTGTTGAGGAGGTGCTTGACTTTTCATCCCCCCCAAGCTTTCACACTCCGCCTGCAGTACCTGGCCACTTTGTTGACCTGCTTTTAAAGCCCTATCCACTTGTGTCTCAATCACCAAAAATAACTGCACCCCTCTGAAGAACTCTGGACTCTCTCGCTTCTTTCTGTTTCTCTCGCTTTTTCTCTCAAAGTGTGAAGGCACATATGTACTGCGTTTACTATTTTATAAAAAATAATAATATAATGTATACATATTAACAAATGATCAAGTCAAGAAAATTTGTCACTGATTCATTCAAACATTGATTTCATTCAGGAATGAAATGAGTCATTGAATCAATCATTCAACTGAATCATTTAAGAATGTTGATTAATTCAATAACACTACTTCTGCTGTGGCTTCGTTTGGAACACTGAAGGAGCAAAAACAATGTAACTGACAATTGTGTCTATAATGTAAGGGCCTGTTTACACCTGGTCACTTCATGCGTTTTCTCTGATTGAATAGCTACCCGATCGTGAAAAGTGAAAAAAACAGGTGTAAATGCCCCTTTAAATGCGATTACTCAAATCACTTCAGGAGGTGGTCTGAGATGCATTCCAAACCAAACTGGACAAGCATAAATGCATCTGGTTGTTCAAACCACATATGTAAATTTTACTACTACCAAAATGTAAAAAATAATGAGAACGTGTTATAGGCTATATCATGTTATAGCCAGATATGCAGTGGTACTGCAGCACACATCGCCACAGATGAGTAGCTGAAAGTAAGTTGCAGATGCTCAACACACAATCATCTTCATAATAGTGAGACTAAGGCTGCGTTTACACTGCAAGTCTTATTGCACAGATCCGATTATTTGACCATATCCAATTGTTAATGCCCACCTGTTTATATTCACTTTAGACAGGACTGGTATCCGATATCTGTGTTTACATTAATTCCCGGCCAAAGAGATTGTCGGTGATCGCTTTACTACGCACATGGCTGTGCTATTAAAATTATTTATATTTATATTTTACTTTTTACTTTATTTCACTTCAGAATTCTAGATCTAACAAGCCGTAGATAAAATAACAACAGAAAATTACCGTTATTTTCCGGTCTATATCCAGCTGTTATCTTGTCCATGCTGGCAAATAATCATGGCCACCCGATATGAATTATATAAATAATTTTAATTGCACGGCCATTCAAAACCAGAGGGTCTACCATGTGCGTAGTAAAGCGATCACCGACAATCACTTTGGCCGGGAATTCATGTAAACACAGAAATCGGATACCAGTCATGTATAAAGTGAATGTAAACAGGCGGGCCATAAAAATCGTATATGGTCAAGAAAATCGGATCTGTGCATTAAGACTTGCAGTGTAAACGCAGCCTAAATGTTCTCACCAGTGCTGATGCCGCTCTCTCTCTCCTATTGTGGTCTTTGATCTTGAAATTTGCTGATGATAAATAAAATGCATCTCATATCTGTTGCTTTTGTTGTTGTGAACTTTGCATATAGCTCAGGAATTGACAAATCAGATAGCTATCCGATCAGTAAAAACACATGAATGACCAGGTGTAAACAGACACTATTATAGTAACTATATACTATAACTAAAACCATAAAAAACATTACTTGAAATAAACGTTAAATGAAATGAAATAAATGATAAAAAACTTAAACTTATTTTATTTCAGCTAGTTGCCGAGGCAACACTTCTCATTTTCATTTAGTTGTTCATTTAGTTAACTTGATGTATTAAAATAACTAAAACTGAAGTAAAAAACCCCAACTTAAGGCATTTAAAAAACTAATACAAATGACAAAAACACAAAAATAATACAACTTTACAATTAAAATAGAAATCTATTATCTCATCGATACTAAAGTGCATATTAACTTTTTGTTTGAGCTGTTGTATAAAAGCAATAGTGCTGCTCATGCAATACTGTGTGACTTTTACACATGATAATGTACAATCCGTGTGAACATTTAGAAAGGAAAAACAGCATTCCTTCTCCACTAACCAATGAAACATCAGAAAAATATTCTCCATTACACCATTTTTTTATGGAGAGTCTAACATACACAAAGAGGCCCCATAAATGTTTTAAGCCTTGAAAAATAATCCAGATTCTCTTTAAATGTGTACTTAACCTGTCTCTGAACCTGAGAGTGGACACTATTGATTCCTTAGACAACATGGAGAAAAACTCAGCAAAGTATTGCTGCCAAGTATTTTCAAGAGAGCTCTCATGCCCCAGTGGCTTACCCCCGGAGCTTTTCAAATAGCTGTGATAGGCAGCCGTGTCCCAAACAGGCTTATGAACATATAACACCCTCTCCAAACACACACACACACTCATCTGTGCTCAAAACAGGCTTATACACACTCGCACACACTGTGACAGCCAGCTGAGTTCTCAACAGGCTTATGTGCCACAGGTTCCTGTGTGGAATCCCTTTCTTCTTTATGGTGAGATTATAGTGAATCCATCAGTACAGATGCAGATTGGATTGGGAGGCGAATCCCTAAAGAGAATCTTTTCTTTACCCATCATCTCTGGCAGCTCCCAAATAAAAAAGTGTTGGATTAACGGTCCATAAGCACCAAGTCCTTTTATATGCATATATATCATCCATTACCTTCACATTAGCATCTAATATATGCTATTTCTTTGAGCGGTGTGTGAGTCAGCACGGTTATGCCATGGCTCCTGTTCGAAAGATATTATTTTTACTGGAACAGAAGCAGAATTTCTAAGTGCTCATTGGCTCAATTTCTCTCCCTCTTACTCTCTTGCTCTCTCTCTCTCTCTCTCTCTCTCTCACTCACACACACACACACACACTCCACATACAACAGGCTAGGGCCAACTGCCAAAACCTCCATCTTTCTTACTCTTGTTTTCATTTGGCGACAGTGCTCATGTCTGCATTTGTCTCTTTTGATAAGGCCTTTCATCCTGTTTGCATTGATTACAGCCTGACAAGTCACTCTGATGCACCATGGCCCATTCAGCCTAGCGCTGCACACTGAAGCTATTGTAAGAAGGAATGTCTCTTTTCAGGCCCCAATCCCACGTATGAAAGCACGTCAATAATCCAGAGACAGAGGCGCCCCACAATGCATGCACGCCATGCAGAGTCGAACCTAGTTTTCTGCTCCACTACCAGGGAAATCAAGCAAAGACGAGAGAGGTAGGTAGAGGAGGGTTGTGTGGATGAAAAAACAGGCAGGCAGAGACTGAGAAAGAAGCATTTCTCACATACTGAAAATAATCCTGCCAGCTATCATTTGGAAATACATTAGCATGAAAATACAAAGCGTGTTTGTCAGAACAAAATGCGAATGAACAGGCACTTGGATATGAATCCATTGTGTGTTTCCTTTCCATAATTGCGGCTAAATCAGTTTGATCCTTTAGCAATGGTTATAGCAACACATGTTTCAGGTATATGACAAATACTTGGTTTTATAGCCCAGGTAGTAATTTGAAAAGAAGGGGTGGGGTGCAGTCTGTCATCTTCAGCTGTTACTATGGTTGTCAAAATAGACTTTACAGGACTTTGTTAGCCCTTGTCTATGGGTTGAAAACTCATTGACTCTCACTTTTGTTGTATTATATAGAACTTTTTTGTGAGGGGTCACTGAGCAAACCTCTGCGCACACCAGTGGTACACAAGTAGCTTGAAGATAGCTTACTCTTCATAGAAGGATGTCTGCCATTAACCCAATTTAATGTTTTGAACATTTCTGTAATTCCAGGAGAAAAAAAAAAAATCAATATTACATTTGTGCACTGACAAAATGATGTTCTCTTAAGTGTTAAAGCAGTAATGTGTCGATGGCTCTCTTTGTGACTCCATGCTCCCTCCCTGGTTCCACTCCTGACATTTGTTCCAGCCAATAACCCTCCCAAATGGGAAGGACAAAAGTTTACAGTTTAATCGAACAATGGTTGGCTTTTTCCCAGATCTTTTGTATTGAAATGACCCTGAAGTCCGAGTGAAAACATCTTAAATGTGCCCAATTAGACAGAAGCTCTAGTTTAACACTACATCCCACCTTCCATGATCAGGTATCCCAGATTTATGTTTTATACAGCAAATGTGTAATGTTATTTTTTTCAATGATTATAAAAAATAACATTAGAGGATTATTAAACATATCAGATTATACCCCTATTTGGTGAAAACAAATAAAGCCAGAAACAGTTAGCTACGATGAACCAGCCTTTGAGTGGAATAAATGTTTTGTTTTGTGGTAATGCGACTTGCATACATAGAAAAAAAATCAAACTGATATTTAGCCCCTACTAGCTTTTCCCTCTTTTGTTTTACGCAGGGCTCTTTTTACCACATGGTAGTGACAGATTGTTTGAGCTGGAAGGAAAAGCCATTCGAAGCTAATTAAGCAGCCATTCCAAGCACTATTCGCAGGCGGGAGGCTGAGAGGCACAAGCATTTGTCAGCGCTCTACCCCTCGTGGGCTTGATTGACAACTTAGGTCTCGAACTGACAACCCGTGTCGCTCTAAGCCAATCAGATGCAGGCCAGCGCTCTGATTGGTCAGCGGACGCAGAACAAGGAGCTGCGCCCCACGTGGGTCTGAGCAACACATGATAGGTTGGGTTTTTTTCGGGCGCAGACGTGGGTATGGAGGGTGTTGCTGAGCAGACAGCGTGAATCAAGTAATGAGGGCTGATTTCACAGATTATGCTGTTAATTTGAGTTACATTCAAAATCGGTAGCATAACTATACATTTGCAATGAGGGTGCGCTCTCGCATCACTGCTATCCATGTTAGGCGTCCTTGGAAGGGATAAAACTGGACATTTGAAGGATGTTTTGGCTCAAACCAGTCGATCAGTTGCTTACATACATTTTTTTAAATCAGTGACGAGTTCACAGTTTATTGAAAACATGACATTTTATGAAACGGCAAAGAGTCATTATAACCAGATTTGATATTACTTACAACTGCTTTTCGTTGAAACAGCAGCAGTCATGGTCATAAATCAGTGAATAGAAGCGCAACAGACAATTTCGATTGTAATATGTATTTCTTATGCTACAATCTATCTCTTGAGATTTCAGTTAGTGGCTAGACTTCAAACAATCGTCGCTCATGTAAGTTGTTTGTCTACGGGGAAAGCAACCTATTTTAGAGCCAAAATGGCGAACATGAGGTCAGATTTTTATTGGCCAATCAGCGCGGGTAGAACAAACTTGATCCCACGTGGGATCAAGTTTGATTGGTCGGTCGCGGTGAAGTTCTTTTCGTGATTTGATTGGTCGCGTTCGGTTGTTCTCGCGGTAGTTGAGCCCGCGTGTCAGTGGGCAGTCTGTGTGTGGTACTGCGAGTGTTGGAGAAACAAGGCAAAGCGATTGCGAGCGGCTGGCTAGTACGAGGCAAACTTTTCACAACCAGACCTTTTAAAACAAACAAGCAAATAAGGATTGGGAGATTTTTCCAACGACGACAATTCTGTGAATTGTGTTGAAGCGAGACCCGAGTTTGATCGAGTCTGAGGAAAACATTCTCGAAGCGATTGCAGGCGCTGCTTTTCTAGGGTTGGGATTGATTCCCAACCAGCGCCTAATACTGCTCGTATAAGGTCACGAGTGGAGGACTTCGACGTTTCCGCGGAGCAAGGAATTATTGCTGTATTTACATTCGCGGAAAAGGATTTTATGGAGACTAAAGGTAACGCGAAAGATAACTTTCAAAAGAATCCACTTGTAATCTAGACTGTTTATTTAGCAATTGAGCGCTCTTCGTGCTTTATTTTCTCCGTTCCTGTTTTCTTATTTGCAAGGCTGCTATTTCGTATTTACTTCGAGGTTCGACATTGTGCAAAAAGGAATAGATGTACAATTAATTGCTCTGAGTTGATTGGGATTCTGTTGCTGTATGTCTTATCTCGCGTTTTTGACATTGTCCTGTAATCTTGTCGGGTTACATTCATGCAAACAGCAGTCAGCTAATCTTGTTATTGCGAGAAGACTTGTAAGCAGCTTGTTAGTCGCAGCTCGCAGCGCAGATGACAAGCAGCAAATGTTGACTCGTTCTACACAAGTATTCTGTGTTTACAGCACACGCGCAGCTGAATGCTTGACTCTTATTGGAGATAATGAGCCAACGCGCTGTGTTTTTGTTTTGCTCATCGGCTCTGTGAAGGATAAAGGAGTTAAATCGGGGGAAAGGATTGCGAGAAGCGCGTGGATCGGGTGGACGGACTGGGCTTTGTGTGTCCGCGAGTGCAGGGAGGGGTGACGGACGGGCTCTCGCTCATCTACTCGGATTACTGAAGAACGCCACATCCCCTGGATCTTCACCTCAGAAGGGATACATTCAAGATGTATCCGCAGGGCCGGCATCCGGTGAGTAACATGAATTATATTGATGCATTTGTGTCCAGCGCCTTTTCGACCGTTGAGCTCGTGATCCTCGCGCACTATTGTGTCGCGTGACGTTTCTCTCGCGCGGCGTGTCCTTTATTTCTGCTAAAACTTAACAATAATGTGCTCTTCTGGGTGTCCGTTAACTTGCTTCTGAACAGTGGTACATTTTCATATCACTTTCAAGTAAAAAAAAAATGTAGGAGGGGAATCAGTTGCTAGTTTTTCTCCGGGGCTGTTTAGACGCAGTGACCCGTCTGTGTCACGCCGACCGCTGCTGACTGTTGGAGGCTGTTCCCACTGGAGTGTCCAAACCACCGACAGGCCGAGCTCGAGGCAGCTCCTGGGCACTTCTGACAAACTGCAATTCTGCTCCGATGAAATATAATTTCCCTGAAAATCGGGAAGCTTGAAATGTGTTATTGACACCCGTGGTTATACCCATGACTTGTTCAAAAACACAGTGAAAGTAAAACCTGAGACCTATGAACTGCTGTAAAATGAGTAATGGAGAAGGTCGTAGTTTGTTTTGGTATTGGTGGTAGGAAGTCAAAGGTACAGTGATATATTAAAAACACAGTTAGTGTAATAGCATATTGAATCAGTGACTAGGTTAGATCATATTAATAATGTGAGCTTTATGCTTTACATCAGTTAACATAAATGATTGATATTTTTCAGGCACCTCACCAGCCTGGTCAGCCAGGCTTCAAATTCACTGTAGCAGAATCTTGTGACAGGATCAAAGATGAATTTCAATTCCTTCAAGCTCAGTACCACAGGTAAATATTGTTGTTAATGACCTATATGATGATGTATGTGGCTAATGCATTTCACACCTGTTACTAAACTCAGAGGCGGCTCTGATGCTGCTTTAAGTCTGTGTAAATCAATTGCAGTATTGGTACAACTACGTTGTAGTTGTCATAACAGAGTTAATAAGTAACTATAACTATAACTATATTATACAATGTATTATACCATTATATACAGTAACTGTAATAGTTTCATATATTAATTGGAAATTCCATGTAAGTGACTGTAAAAACAACATTAGTGTTTGTGTCAACAAGTCCCATGTGTATGTGACTTTGCCATCCAGGAACGCTTAGAACTCATTCCTGGTCTTTCTCTCTTCTTACAGTCTTAAAGTGGAGTATGACAAACTGGCAAATGAGAAGACAGAGATGCAGCGACATTATGTCATGGTAAGAGCAAGATGTAGTTTGTTTTTAATCTGAGGTCTGCTATCTGTTGTTCTTTTGTTCCTTGAAAACATCAATAGGGCCACCAGCCAGCTATCTGAGCTAATGTTTAGTATCCACTACCTCTATTTATTGTGATAGCGTTTGCATTGATTGAACCGAAGGATCAGTGGTGAGAGTATAAGTGTGTGAGTGTTTTTATTTGTTGTAAAATGCCTGGAGGGTGTTTTGGACAGGGAGTTGCTTCTTGTTCCATCTGCTCTGACCTGAGGTGCTGAATGTCTCTTGATTCGAGTAAGGCAGGCTTGCTCAGTTTAATCAGCATTTAAGGGTCCACTCTATTGTAAGTAATTTGTCAAGATTAAATAAGAATTTTACGGTAATAACGTGCAGTGACCGCAAACAACGATTTTTGGGCTGTCAGCGATCTTCTCAGCCAACCAATTAAAAATAAAACAATGCACGCATTTATACAATTTAAATGTGTATAGTTGTTTTTGTCTTAAATTACTACCCAGCTGAAATGTTATCAACCTTCAGGATGATTGCAATCTCACTCAATATTGGCTCTTGTGTGCAATTCAAGAATTACACTAATATTAGTGCAGAGGAACACCTCTTATTAGAAGTCCAGTGAGTGGAAACTGAATTCCATCAGGATGTGATGTAATAGTGCACAGGTTGAACGGTGTTAACTGAGCTCTACTTTCTCTTATCTTATTTGAACATGCAGTAGATATTGACTCAACATGCCGGCACCTTTGTTAAATATTATTTTTCGGAGGAATGCCGTGTGGTAAAAAGGCCGCTACCAGATAAACGAAATGAAATACACAGACATTCTCAGAGAAAAATAAATGTTTGCCTTAGTTGTTCGGATGAACATAGTCTGATCGGCTATTTTGAGTGTAGAAAATGACTTTTATCTTAAGATGACACGGATGCCTATGAGATGCCTCTTCACTGAAAATAAATGTCTCTTAGAGATGAAAAGTGTTTAGAAAGAGAGAGTGAAGGATGTCAGATGACATGCTTGTTTGTCAGTCTTTGCTTGGTTGATGTTTAAGTGCTGTTGTTTACTAACTGGTTTGAGATAACCCTGCTTCCATGAATGTTAGTGGTGAGTAAATAGTAAGTAGTCGCTAAATAAGTGTTACCAGAGAGATTCGTAAACATTGCTCTCTACTCATAATCAGGCAATTATCTGTGTCTTATCTTTGTGTACACTTGTTATTTTTTTGTCTATTAAACTAGGAAATAAATTGGGTGCATGATAGATAGATAGATATATATATGTATATGTATATGTATATGTGTGTATGAATGAATGAATGAGGTGCTACTGTTGGCAATAGCATTTTACTATTACTTGTGTACTAAATGCATTTCCCATTTTCTCTTGCAGTACTATGAGATGTCCTATGGGCTGAACATTGAAATGCATAAACAGGTATGTGGTCTACTCTGACACCATATTGTTTTCGTTGTGCATTATGTGTATGCTTCCTCTTTTTTTGCACGTGTCGTCTGCCATGACAGCAAACACATTTGTTTGGTCAAAGAGATGATAATAACACAGCAGGGTCTTTGCAGACATTATTGGACAGTGTAGGGGTTTTGAAAAATGTACTGTTACGTAAAATGTTACGCTAACGGCTACTTTTTCATCTGTCAAAGAGTCTGCAAGAGGCGCTTGCACAAAAACATGCAAGTATACGTTTTGAGTAGTGATTAAATTGATTACAGTGGTCAGAGGCATAGTGGTTAGTGCACATGTTTGAATCTGGCTTGTGCAAGTTTGAATTTGTTTCCTGAATCTGTTCCCCTTTCTTCTTTTTGTTTCCTAAGCTGCCCCTATAAATAAAAGTAGCCAAAAGTGGTGTCTGCACATAACAGAGCTAAAAAGAAAAGCAAGACAAAGATGGAGGCACAGACAGAGGCCAGCCCAGTTAAAGGTCATTAGGTCAGCTGCGTCCAGAAGGAATTGTTATTTAGGCTTTTTTAGTAATGGATGTGATTGGCTGCCATCACAAGCTGTCCTAATTGCTGGCAGCCTGTATGTTTTTTTTTTTTTTGTTTTTTTTTGTTTTTTTTTTTGTTTTTCCCTGCAACTGATCGATTGGTTTTGTAACAAATGCATTTTATGCATTTTAAAAGAGAGACCAGCCAACACCCCCATTTCCTCTATTTCTCTTTCTCTCTGTCATTAGTAGTGATATGATGTATAGTCATATGTAGAGGGCTCAGTTTGAAGAGGCCCTTTATGGTTCTCACCCTGAGGCCTCACAAGGTTAATGGTATCAGTGTGAGGGTGGTGAATTGGAACAGTATGCACGATCCATCAGCTACTCCGTGTTTGTGTGTGTGTGTGTGTGTGTGTCTGGGCCACATGTCTCTCTCTCACAGACACTGCATTTTCTGAAAGGTTTTGTCAGGCACTTATCTCCAGCTGTGAGAGAGACGGAGAGAAAATGAAAAGGAGGGAAGGGTAGGTGCAGGGGCTTTGCGCAAACAGGTTAATCGACTGGCTTTTTTTTTTGCAGAGCCTCTCTTTTGTTTATCAATAGAGCTCTGACTGAGTGGACTCAAATGCATGAATTATTCATTGGAGCATGGACTCCCTGCTCTCTCTGGAGTTAGTGATGACAGCAGTCTGATAACACAGTCTGCCCTTCATGTAGTGCTTTTGGCTGGAAAAGAACGGAAGGAAAATACACCTAGGTGCCAGATTTGTCATGTGCTTTCAGGATCCACCAGATTCAAAATACTATTAAATAACTGTTTTATGTAATCACGCTCGAGAGTTT
Source organism: Coreius guichenoti (assembly GCA_039654105.1). Lineage (NCBI taxonomy): Eukaryota > Metazoa > Chordata > Actinopteri > Cypriniformes > Gobionidae > Coreius > Coreius guichenoti. The sequence goes on from CM077168.1 coordinate 34,381,849, forward strand.
GTAGTGGTTCACATCTTGCGGTACGTTAGAGCCTCGGGGCAGGATGGTGAGTGTATGGTCATGAGGGGAGGGCTGGCCATGTGGGGGCAGGAACTGGACGCCTGTGCTTGTCAATGTAGCCCTTTAATTACTGAGCCTCAGAGGCCCCTGATCTGCTGTCCCTCTGTGTTTAACACAGTTCCCTCTGTCTTCATTTTCTTCCTCATTTTGTCCTGAAGTACTCACTGCCGAATGAATGCAGAACTAGTGTGTGTGTGTGTGTGTGTGTGTGTGTGTGTGTGTGTGTTATCATTGGTGTGGCTGTATTTGGTCAGTTCTTTGTGTGCACACACACTAAGCCAGATTCATTAAGTGAAGCTCAGTCTGTGGCCTTAGAGGGTGAGAGAGAGCGAGGAGGGGGGTTGAGACAGGCAGCGGGAGGGAACTTGTTCAGATGAATAATTTATTCAGGATTCCAGGAATTGTTTGCCAAGGTGATGATGGTCGATTTGATTCTGAGCCAAAGCAAACTGACTCAGAGCACACTGCAGTCTCTCTTCAGAAGTGTTTGTGTACATGTGAGTGAGATGTCTAGTGGTGACAAAGTGCGCCCACATTATCATGGCAGGCCAGTGAATTCCTAAAAGGCAAGCATGAGCGGCTTAAATCAAAAAGTGCAGACAGGGTTATATTATAATTAGTGGTCGGCCGATATTTGGCTTTTTTTATTTTTTTTAATTTTTTTTTTATTTTTATATATCTGCATATAGTTTTAAAAGTTTTTCTATTTGGCCAATGTGTCGGAAACGGGAATTTTATTTTGACAGCGCACATCAGTGCCATCAGTGCTCCCATTCACTGTCTTCATTTGTTTATGGTCTCTGTTTAACAGTCATTAGATAGAACTGTTAAATGAAGAAAGTAAACTGTATACGAAAAATTATTGTAGCGTTTGCTCATTTACCGTCAGCGTTCAGCAAATATGCATTTATATAATTTAAACAAATCTTTAAATATCTAATAAACAATTAATTTCACAAACCTTGCAGACTTAGTCACTTTTTTTTAAGCTTATTGGGGTTAATCTGTGTGGGTTATTTTACATACATATTCTATTGGTGTGTCCCTATTTGCATACTTAAGCACTGTTCCATGCCATTTTTATTATGAATAGTGTGTGCAGCGTGTTCACTAAAAATTCCAAGAAGAAAAGTGCACTTCAAATACCAAATACTAAGTTCAGTTGGACACTTTATGCACTCAGCTGTTAATTGCATACCATAGTGCTATTATATTCCAATGCTGGATGATAAAATAACCTTATGAAGTTTATACACTAGAGGGTGGATTACATATTACATAGTATAAGTACATAATGTATTATGCATCAACTTATATTTTATCTAAATAAAAATAAACCGTAAAATCAAGTAAATTGCTGTCACAACAACATTAACTTTCAGTGCAGAATTGGCATTTATATTAAATTATATTAAATGTTTATTAATTAATGCCTTTAAGGGCTACATACATTTTAAATGTAGACCAAAACTGATAAATGTTAAGTCTTTAATATCGAAATAGCTACACTGAATATGTGTTATGTTATTGGACACTGCAATCTGTAATCAGATACAAGCAGGAGATTTTAAGCTGCTTGCCACATTGCATCTTTAGTGTTGAATATAGATACTGTAGTTTGTGTGTGTAATTTTAGGCCACATCTTTCTCTCAGCTCTGTTCACTGAACCAGGTGGTCGTGTCTGTGTCCTTTGTGTCCGGCTTCAGAAGATGAATGCACAGAGAGACACAAACATCACTAAACAGTTCCAACAGGATTTGTGCTGTATATGCAGCGAGGGCAAGACAGAGACACCCTGTACAGACGACTGTTGCTCAATGCAGCCTTTCAGCCCGAGGGTTAGAGGAGTCTGTGTCAGGCAGCAAGGAATGAGAAACTCAAATGTGTTCTTTTGTTTATTTGTTAGCGCGTTTTATCTGTGAAGAATGTATGTATATGTGGTTTGAGCATGTAAATGTAAGTTCAACCATCCAAACGGTCTTCTTATTTTTTCTCCCTCTTGTCTGTAATTGTTCTTTGAGTCACAGTGCAGCTGTATGTGTGTTCATTTGTCAGTGAGTGTCTCTCCTTCAGTGTGCAGTTGTTTTGCAGCATATTTAATCCTCATCAGTGTCTCCCTGCACTCAGCTCGTACCCACAGCAACAGGTAAATGGCTTCTGGCGTGCCATTGACAGTGCTGTGTGTGAGAGCTCTTCACATGCTGCTTGACAGCACTGAGCACCTGGGATTGTGAAGCTGAGCAGAAAGCCTCTCTCTGCTGAAGGGCCTTGTTTTCACTCCCTGTGCCCTATTTTCTTATCAGCCTGTGTGGGAGCTGTTCTAGTAGGTTACGGCACTCAGCAACACCACACTTCCTGTTCTCTTTCCATGGTGCAGTGGTTTAATCTGAGATTAATGTATGTTGTATTTTAGTTTGTGTGAAGTGATTCGGATTAAATTCTTGTTTTATGGACTCTATCAAGGGTGAATCGCACAAAAACAGGACACATTTTGCCTCAGAAAAAAAAGAAATTATTTTACATAAAGAAAATGCTCATTTTGCATGAAATCCATTTCCAATAGATTATTTGCATTGTTACATTTTTGTTACAGTAATGTTTTTCCTTCAGTTTTTTTTATCATTACTGTAATGTGTGGCACTTGTTTTCTTTTTTCCCTTAAATTGTTTGTCATTATTTTCTTTTTTACTGTAATAGCAGTACAGTATTTGTAGTTTCATGATCATGAGATTAGAGGATACAGTCTGATTTAATTGTCAATGTCACAATGCAATCTTTAAAAATTCTTTAAGCATAGTCATTTTTATTGTCATGAGATTCACCCTTGTATCATGTCTCTCCTAAAGTGTTATTTTTTTTAAATGTGGATATTTGTAGTACAATCCGCATTTTGATTCAAGCCGACATCACAACAGGAGGCTGTTTGCTAAAGCAGGTGCTCACTGCTGTGGTACATGGTGTGCTGTGTACTAACAAGTCTTGTATGCCGTTTATCAGTGGAAAAGTCACTTCTGATAATTACTGTGGAATATATTCTCCTTTGGACAGTCACCAGGGTTTTTTGGCACAGACACTGAGGTTGTGTTTCTCAATCTTTCCTCTCTTACACACACACACACACACACACACACACACACACACACACACACACACACACACACACTTCACTCCACCCATGAAAGACAAGCCGTTACTCCCCCCTCCCCCGTCTGCTCCCTTTCATCCCACATTAATTTGCTGAGTTGATCTGATCGACAGGCCGAAAATTCAATTTAATGACCTGCCCCTGTGCGCGTAATATGATTTTACTGCCTGTTATGGTCAAGCAGAGCTCCAATTTACATAATGATCTGAGGGAGAGATAGGGGTGGGCCGGTTGCTGTGGCAACCTCAGAGTAGCATACAGGAATGGAAGCCAAGAGGAGGGGGTGAACTGATAGAGTGAGCGAGGAAAAAGAACCTCAGCGTATGGCTTGTGTATGAGGGCAGGCAACGTTCTTATGCTCAAATATTTCTTTTTTGGTTAGATGCCAACAGATTGTTGTATGCGTTTGTTTTGTGAAGGAGTGTGTGTTTGTGTAGCAAAGCTGGGCTGAAAAAGCATTAATAGCTCAATGACTCTGAACGGGTGTGGAGAGGGCTTAGATCCTTTGTTCACGTCCCTAGAGACAATTCATCACAGGTCAGAACACATTCACTCTCACCCGCTCTAAAGAGAGACCGAATCCATCAGAGTGCCAGGGTCAGCACCCCCCCCACAGGCACAGAGGTCACGCTGCCAAAAAATGAACGGAATGTGGCTCGCAGTGAAAGAAAGAGAAATTTTCTCTCCTCCCTCACCTGCTGGGCCATCTGCTCCAACCTATAATCAATTTGTACACCGCCCCATACTTCCTCTCCCCCCTCACTCATGCTCTCCTTTCCCATCCCATTTTCTTCTCTCCCTTTCATCCTGAAGCGTTAGCATAGCTCATGATGAAATATAGCTCTTGGGGACTTCAGGTAGCTGTGAGTAATGCAGGAGAACCAGAGCATGTTGGCTGATTACCCTGTCCGTCTCTCCATATCAATAAAAGTCATTTTGAATATTGCTGTAGGGCTCCAGTTCCTCGCCTCCTGCGCTGCTGGAATGGGAGCATGGGGAAAAATGGTAATTGCTCAGTATTGCCATCGTTAATCTCCCAGCACCAAATCGGCATTAGCATATTTCAGCATCTTAATGAAATAATCTGTCTGGGTAATGAGGGGGTGGTGGGGGGTTGAGGCCAGATGACCCCTCCCCCCTTCCATTATCTCTCCTTCTCTCCTCCATCTCTTGGCCAGATGGGCACTGCAGGCCTTCTGCCCATCTTGGCCTGGCAGAGCTGTGGATTTGGCCAGATCTGTTTCAGTAGCAGTGTGCTGGAGCGCCGTTTGGCTTTGTGAGCCGCGCACACCATATCAGCCCTCAAAGAGCCTCATGTTCATTATGCGCCGAATCAGACACATGGCAACATTAGTGAAAACAGACGTTTCTGAAGTTTTTACTTCATTAATCAGGAGTTCTGGAGGTATCCCATCATGCCTTATTTAGATCCACGGAGGCTTGATTAGAGCATTCAGCAATGTGAAAGTAACGTGAGGGTGTTGGAGCGCATGCTGTCGGGAATTAAGTACATTTGAGTGATTAGAGAAGAGCTGACAACATTTGTATGTCTTTTTTCTGTTTCAGACTGAGATTGCCAAACGGCTAAATGCAATTCTTGCTCAAATAATGCCTTTTTTGTCACAAGAGGTAAATATTTTCCATCTATTTTCATAAAATGAGCTGTTTGCCATCTTTGTGTCAGTTATTTCCATTAGCCCATGCTAATTTGCTGCGTATTGATTTCTTTTCTCTTTTCTCCAGCACCAACAGCAGGTCGCACAGGCTGTTGAACGTGCTAAGCAAGTGACAATGACCGAGTTGAATGCCATCATCGGGGTACGTGGACTTCCCAATCTGCCTCTCACCGTGTGTATACCCCTCTTTCTCCTTCATTTGACCAGGGCCAGGGACAAACCTGCACACGTGCAGCTCAGTGTACTAATGCATTCATGCCTGGCTCCTAAATGACAATTGGATTTATAGTGTGTAGTAAAAAAGATCAAATTTGCTTTTAAAGAAGCAGCTAAATTAGCCTACTCCCACAGGTGGGGTCAAAGGTGATAAATCAGTCGTAATCCTCCACTGTAAAACCTTCAATTCAACATGTATCACCTCAGCAGCTCTTAAACAGTCCAAGGGCAAATCCGTGATTGCTAGAGCCGTTTATACCTGTGTTCTAAGAGGAGATCAGGATTGTTGATGTGTCTTAGTCCCATCAGTCTCCTGCTGCAGATTTGCTCCTGCCTTTCATGGTCTGGTTTTTACTTTGTTTTAGTTTGTAATGTGATGTTTACACCATTTTGTTTGCCTTTTTATGCCATCGTTTTTGTCTTGTCAGTATGTGCCAATCTGTGTGTCGGTTTGTCACAAGGTTTGAGGGGCATGTGGAGAGAGACATGTTTGGGCTTGAGTAATTAAGCTCTTGTTTTGATCACACAAAGGGAGAAGTCTAATTCTGTCAGGGTTGTCTGTGATTAGCCATGTTAAATACTTTAAAGAGCTTGTGTTAAGGCGCATTGAGAAGCTTCCTACTGGCTTGGGCAACACAAACATTACTTGAATTACAGCCTTAGGTTTTTCGAAAAGTAAACAGGTTTCTGTATGCCAGCCAATACATTTGATTTGTAATCCTGAGATAACTATGAAATAAATAAAAAAAATCTAAATTATGCATTTCTGTAAGTCAGTAGACTATAAACAGAAGTACTCTTACATGCGCAGTTAAGCAAGCTATGGCAGGTTTTTGCATAGTCAAGCTACAGTCTTCATCTTTCTGTCCAAATATACATGACACAATGCGTAATTGAATATTTGAAGATACATGTTGTCTTTGTCGTTCAGAGCAAGCGCACAGCGATAAGGTCAGTTGTATTTTGACCAATGTATACATGCTTGACAGTCTAGGTCCAGTCAAACCATTATGATTTCAGCCGGACTAAAGGCCCATTCACATCAAAAACATAAACTATTAAGATAACTATAATGTAATATTAGTGTCCACACCAACTAATGATAATGTTCTGTTTATTATAAAAGTGCACACAGTTATACCATCTTCTGATTTAAATGCTCAAGCTCTTTAAATTCCGGTGGATTCTGATTTGTTTTGTTTTTAGCATTTTTCAGCTGGAAAAAACATTCTGAAAGTGATTCCAACTATATAATTTCTTTGTGTAAGGTGGATAATTATCATCCTTGTGTGAACAGGCCTTAAAGCGTTTGCATTTCATTAAAAAAAAAAGACAAATTGTTTCATTCCAACTAATCAAACCTTGAATGTGCATGTAAAAGTTCTGTGGTGAGTGTGGTTACCCAGCTTTGATTAGCTTGGGCTGGGCTAGTGGGTAGGAGGTCCTGAGCTGGGTCAGGACAGCCAGAGCCAGATATTGGAATTCAATTAAGGCAGATGAGCCAAGACTCTGACCCCTGTTTTCAAGGTAATTGCTTCCTCGAATCTGCCTGAATGCAACTGTCGACGGGGCGCCATCATTTAACAGCTAGCCATTCAGCAGAGCAGCTTGGCAAGAGGTGGGGGAGGCATGGGGGCAGGGCTTGTTGCTTCTGCTCACACATATACACACACTTAGCAGTCACATGGTCATCATGATTGTGGATAAATAGATGTAGTCAGGCAGACACTTGCCTCACTGTTGCAGGAATTAACACACATCCTCACAGGCTTGAAAAAAAACAAGCTTTTATTTGTTGGCTGGTGAAGATGGCAGGAGATCAATCTGTGTGCCCTGGTGAAGGGGGGGGGGGGGGGGGGGGGTCATTAAAGATTCACTGTTAATCAGGAGCCAGCAGTGTTTGGCACGGGGAGAGAGAGAAAGAGAGAGGATAAGGAAGATTGTGAAAGGTGAGAGAGAGAGAGAGAGACATTGTGAGAGGGAGTGATATCCACAGGGAGGGGCAGAGGCAAATAAGTGGGTTAGCAAGAGGATAGAGACGCCCATGAAAGCTTTAGTCTGTGGTACGACTGACCTGTTAAAGTGGCAGTGCTGTACATGTCTGTGGCTTAGCTAGTAAGTTACTGCCTTTGAGTTCTTATGTTAATGATGCTGTAGAAACAGTATGAATAACACGCACACACATAGACTTACGTTACATATGTTAGGGCTGCACAGTTATTCAAAATAAAATTGAAAACATGAAATGACTGCGATTTTATAATAAAATGTATGCCATGCGCTGTTTTTTTTCAGAGTAAATCATGGCACTGTTCTTTTTCAATGTTTGTAGTGTGGCTTGGTTCAGGACTAAAACACTAGTAATTTCTTGTTTTTCATTTCAGTTAGTAGTATTAATAAAAATAAGTAATTATTTAAATCATATATATCTATATCACAAAATATTTTACCATATTGTGCAGTTTTGCAGACAAGCAAAGCAAATCTGGAGCTGTTTTATTGCATTTTAAATTATCAATTGCAATTCATTAACTTAATCACCACTTGTAATTGATATTAATACAGGTGTGATAAAGCCAAACTGGACCTTCATTTCATAAATTGTATTTTTCATGTAGATGTCAATGTGAATGTTAATGCTTTTCATGTAAAACATTAGTGGCTGACTCTGAGGTTTGCTGCTGGTTTGCTCTTTGTTTTGATACAGAACACCAGATTCACTTTGCATACTGTTTCTGTTCATTTGCATTTCAGATTTCACACTGGCAGTGTAAATAGCCTCAGTTTGTCTCAAAACATGGCTTATAACAATAAAAATTAATGTTTAGCCAGTTATTTGCCACTTTAAACTATTAGCGGATTACTAATGGGGATCAGGCTGTCTTTCTAGGAAGGTTAAGAGTGTTCAGCACTGTGCTAAGGTTAGAAAAACACATTTAAATAAAAGCACCCTTTGTTGCCAAAAACAATGTTGGTCAGCTTGGTGTGCCTGGGTGGATTTGTGAAGTAGTGATGTGTTATTCATGAGTGAACGTCTATGTGAGCATGTAATGACATGCTCGTCTCTTTTCTCTCATCAGCAGCAGCCTCATGCTGTCTACCCTGCTCTGATGGTCAGTGCTAAAGAAGCTGAGACCCCAACATTCTTTAGATCCTAACGCTTCTCTGTGTTATTTAGTGTGCTTATGTTCTGCATTGTGCTTCTTTTAGTCAAAGCAATGGCTTTTTACTGTGAGAATAGTAGTGCTTGCTCACACAGTTTTATAAATATATATTATATATTTATGAGTGCTGTTTAGATTGAGACTGCAGGACTGCTGAGACATCAATAAAATGTATTTGATACATACTTTGTTTGCTTAAAAGAACTGAATGCATTAACTTAAATGCATTACATTTTGCATGAGAAAAAAATCTTAAATTACTGTCAGTTGTCTATTCACAGGTCTAATATACATGTACACTACTGTTCAAAAAAAATGTTTTAAAAAATCTCTTATGTTTACAAAGGCTGCATTTATTTGATCGAAAAACTATGCTAATATTGTGAAAAGAATAACTTTTGAAAAAATATATTTTAAAATATGATGGCAAAGCTGTTTTGTCAGTCATTATTTCTCCAGTCTTCAGTGTCACATGATTTCTTATCACATTTGAAGATTACCAGCATTTATTTTTTGAATTATAATTTTTTGTAACATTTATAAATGTCTTTTCTGTCAGTTTTGATCAGTTTAATGCATTGTTTCTGAGCAAAGGTATTAATTTCCTACAAAAAGCCATTCTGAGTTTTGAACGGTAGTGTATTTCAGCTTTTTTTCTGACAATGAATGTCAGTATTTTTGTTAAGCACTATATGGACTGAATTAGTTTGATTTTACAGTTATTAGTTAAGTACTGATTTGAACTGAATTGGGTTTTCTGCAGTTATTACTAATGTGGGTGTGTCTGTCTACTGTAGATGTGAGAAGCTCATGTGCAATGTATGTATGTCACAGAACCGTTAATAAAGCAAAATTATCTTGGTTTTAAATTATATAATTATAACGCTGTGTACAATTAAGGGAATTAAGATGAATGAAGAATGACAGCAGTGCAATGAGATGTATAGCTTTATTTGTATTATTAGATGAAAACACAAGTTTTCTCAATATTTATTTCAGACATTAAGCAAGGAACAACATGTTTACCAAAACGGTTGCATAATCACATCTTCCTCTCTCGGCTGTAAACAGCCACTGCTTTGACACCACGTGTTTCTTACTATTAAATTAACACAAACAGAGAATGGCATATTTCATTGGCTGTTGTTAAGGAGGCATGGAGGTGTGGCGTAGCCTATGTGATGATAACCATGGGTCTGTGTGTAAACTCTATATTATATGCTGTGAGGTGACTGCAGTGTTTACCAACATTTCACTAAACTCACTTGACTCTGTGTGTGTGTGTGTGTGTGTTTGGATTAATGTATGTACATATTGATTCAATGAACAAATATCTGAAAGTCATGCACACTCATTTTAATTTAGCCTCTTGTGTAAGATGGGAGTGTGTATAAATCAAACCTGTTTGAATCTCATGTAATTAGTAAAAGTTTTGTGCATATCTTGGTTTTCTGCAAAACCAAGATATTATATATATATTTTTTTTTTTTTTTTTTATTTATTTATTTATTTTTTTGTTTTTAAGAGCAGTGCATAAGTTTAGAAATCTGTATGTGTTGGAGTGAGCTGTTCCTGCTGAGCTCAAGGAGGACATGTCCTTGTGAAGAGTGTCCTGCTTTGATCCAGCCACTAATGGAAGTGTTAGGGTGCCAATGTTCCTCTCCGTGCATCCTGTGAGAGAGGGGCTTAACCAGTCACCTTTAGTCAGTGCTTGCTGTCCATTTGCCTTTTCCCTCCGACCCACTTGATGTAAATGTGTGTGTTGACAGCAGCAGCAGCTCCAGGCACAGCACCTTTCTCATGCTGCCCACGGACCCCCAGTCCAGCTGCCCCCTCACCCCTCGGGGCTGCAGCCCCCAGGCATCCCTCCAGTCACAGGCTCAGGATCAGGTCTGCTGGCGCTGGGGGCTCTGGGTAGCCAGGCACACCTGCCAGTCAAAGATGAGAAGAACCACCATGACCTGGAGCACAGAGGTAACTTGCGCACGCACTGAAGAGAAAACAAAAACAAATGTCCTGAAGCAGTATGTTCATGCTTTGGTAGGAAAATAAATGTAAACGCTGACTTGATGTTTTTCTTTCTGTTTCTTTTGTCGTCTTCATCGTTCTCCCTTGGATAAAGAGCGGGAGTCTAGCACGGTGAGTTCTGTCAGTTTCTGATTCTCTGTGTCTACTTGCCTTTTTTTTTCACGACTAACAATTGTAATCTGTCACACAAAACTACTGAATAGTGCAGAAGGCTTTACAAATAAGTAATTTGGAGTTTTACTTTTGTGTAGCTTTGTGTCCATTTTAAATGTGCATTCAGTAGCTTTTTAGCTAGCATTCGCATCGCTGTTCTTCATGTACATTTAAGTACCGATACCACAATGGTGTTAGACACTGCACTGCCATCTGTCGAAGCGGATCGGTATGATCATCTCTGAATTTTATGTAAATTACGGTAGCTACGTTTACGGCCGTACAGGTAGTGATTTGCCCGCTGTTTATTGCACATTACAAAATTAAAATGCTTTTTATAGAAAACAATTATGAGTACAGTGTACACCATTGAGATGACTCTTTACAAAAACATGATTTATTACTTAATATGCAAAACTTTTTAAATTAGCACCCAACCTAAAGCTGGAAAACCCGTTATTTGTAATTGTGTGTAAGAAAGGCTAGTACATTCTTTAACATTATTCCTTTTGTGTTCCACCAAAATAATTCGGTTTGGAATAAGGATGAAGTACGTCATGGCAGAATTTTTATTTTTTCGTTGAACTATTCCTTTAATTCCTGACATTTAATAAAGAGGGAAGTCAGTGGTACATAAGAAGCGTGTAGAGAGCCAAGCAGGCAGCATTAGGGCACACTAAGCTTTATAAAAAAAAAAAAAAGAGAAGGGAGCCTGTTGTATAATCCTGTTTTTAATCCAGGTAAAAAATTGCGCAAAAGCGCAGGCCAGGGATTAGCAGCGCTATAATTTCATCACAATTAAAAAAGACTTTGACTCTCTATCTTAAAGGATTTGTCCTCGAGCACTCTTCATGTCTGCAGCTCTTGGCTCAGATAAACCTTACTCATTCAACTATCTCATAGCCTCCTCCTTTGTTTCTTCTTGTGCCTCTTTTCTTCAGTTTTGTTAACTGCTCTTTCATTCGTTCCTTTAGCTCTGTCTCCAAAGAGCAATAGTTCTGTCCCTCTGTGCATACCTCTTGCTGTGTTTATTTGAGGTTTTCATATAACCACTTAAATTCTCCCAAATGCTGGATTGCCCCATTTCACCTCTTAAACTGGATATGCAGAAAGGTTTGACTTGGCAATAGAGTTTTGTGTATGTGTGTGTGTGTTGAATGGGCAGCAGTGTGAATGGGTGCTGTCATGCCTGCAGAAATCAGACTCTGCTGCTGATTAGCGCTTAGTGCAGCAGCGACCATCCTGCTCTCTGCCCGCCAGGACTTCCTGTTGTCACGGGTCATCTGATAGCACCGCTCTGACTTTGCTTATTGAGTCACGTTAAGCCTGTCTTAAAAGGTCAGCCTATTAAACCCGCAGCTGAGATGCACACATACACGCTCAGTTGCTCGCTCGCTCCCTGTCAGGCTGAGAGAGCAGTCTAGGTCTATTTATTACTTTTGGATTAGCAGAAGAAGGGGGTGGGGAGAGAAATGGGCTGCTTAATGCTGACAAAAGCAACACTGAGAATGTTGTAGAGTGTTTGTGAGTGGGGTTTAAGCTCCTGGGATTCCTTTGTGTCGTCTCCAGGAGAGCATGGAGTTCCTTCTGCCTTGGAGATCACTTCCTTTGGCCCAGCCACATCCTCCTTTTCATCTATCTCCTCTTCGCTCTCTGCATGAATAGAGGTTTGCCAGTCAGACTAAGAGTGTGGGCTTGGCACTGAGATCATGCCCTGGCAGGTCCACACTCTTTGGCCCAGAGATGGTGCCCGTCTGCCCAGCTGTGCTCACAGGGAGCGCCACTCAGCCGCTGCCATTCTCAGTGCATTTTGGGCAATGAAACTCCAGCTGCTCTTCCTTTCTCCTTTCCTGTCCTTTCTGCTTTCACTTTCTCCTTCTGTATGTACACACACTTTCTCAGTTTAATTACACTTTATTTTTTTTGTGGTGAAAACCCAGGTTTGCTGTGCTTATTTGGAGGACTCCACAATTTGGCCAAAAATTGTGATTCGTATATCAATATGTCTGTAATAAATAATAATTAATATATTGTGAATATTATTAATTTGTTGTTGTTACCATTTAAAAATGCTAAACAAAACAAAAAAAAAGTGTAAACATTGTAAAATTACAATACTAATATTGTTGCTATATATTTCTGTATATTTCTTAATTTTTAAATATTAAACAATTAAGCTTTTATTTTAGTGAAAAACCGAAAGGAGCCCTTAATTCCCTTTTGTAGATGGATTTATAAGTGCTTATTACAAGTTTAGGAAGATGGTTGACACGCGTTGTTTTGAAATGCACAAACTAACACAGCTCGTGCAGAGATTGGTTTTCGTGAGGAGCAGCATTTACTGCAAAGCAAGCTGCCCCGAGACACCGAAAGCACCGGATCATGTGCTGCGCTTCACTCAGAAACACACAGTGCATATATTTATTTAATTAAATTGCAGCATTTGCATTTTGATAATCACACTAAGCCATATTACGTTTTCGTGCAACCTATAATAAAGGTCTTGGCAGAGGGCCATGCGTGGACTCGCTCTCTCTCTGCTACGGCCTCAGTTAAGGCCCACTAGTTGTGCTGAAAGGGTGGCTGTTTGCTGTGTTTTAGTTGGGATGGCCATGTGCGGGAGGGTAGGAAAACAAGCTGTCGTCTGGCTGGTTAACTCTCAGGGTGAGGGTCCGTTTATTCTGGTCTGGTGTTTGCGTTTCACTGTGTTATTCTCTCTCTCTCTCCCCCTCTCCGTGCCGCAGGGATCAGTTTTCGCTTGACCCTGCTGTCCAGTTTGGCGCATTCGTGTTGTGTAATACTCGGTGCAGGTTGCCCAGGGCTGCGGGGTTAGCCCAGAATGTTTGAAGTGTGGTGTGGTCAGGCTGGTTTAGAGGCCTCACTCTTCAGGGATAGTTTGCTCAGCTGTCCCGCCTGCTTTGCTTCATGGGGCCTGGGCTTGCTTGCTTGGCAGGCCCCACGCTCTCTCCCTTCCTCATTGCCAGGGAGTACAGGGTGATCTAACAGGGCCTGGGGCTTAACCCCCTCGCTTTTCCGTGTTTACCTTGTACGAGGGAGGAATTTACACACATGGCCCGCTCAAAGCCACTGGTGGCCCCATGACGCCTCTGATATTTGTATTTGTGCTGCTGAGAGCCTGGGCCATCCTGAGCATAGCTGACTGTCTACAGCTAATGAGCTTAGCCTAAAGTGCCTGTTATATTATGCTGAGGGAGAAGTTCTTTACTTGTAGTGTTTATGCTACATAGTATTCAGGGTGTTCTATCAATTTGAGTTTCTCAAGATGACACCTTTTAGGAAGGATCCTGAAATATTGATTATTCGCAAGTGGGCAATGTACATGTTATTTCAAGGGAACATTAAGAATTTGTATTGTCAGCAAGTGCACAGGGATAAGCTTTTATTAGTGATTTGTTCAACTTCTGATCAACTTTTTTTTCTTTCTGTCTCGGCAGAATAATTCAGTATCACCGTCAGACAGTCTGAGAGCCAGTGAGAAACACAGAGGCTCGTCTGAATACAGTCTGGACCCGAAGAAACGCAGAGTGGAGGAGAAGGACAACATGAGCCGATATGTAAGTTATACAGTTTGAGTAATACATATTCATTTTGATACAGTGTTAAATTAGTGTTTAAAGATTAATTTTACCTGATGGCAAATGTAATCTACAATCTATAATCTACCAATAATTTGTCTGATGAACGATATGATGACAATTGATCAAAAGTGAAAGTAAAGACATTTACATTATGAAACATTTGTTTCAAATAAATGCTGTTCTTTTCCAACAACTGTTTCCAACATTGATAATATTAATGCATGTTTCTTGAGCACCAAATCAGTCTATTAGAATGATTTCTGAACTGAAGACTGGAGTAATGAATGCTGAAAATTCATCTTTGCCTTTGCAGGAATAAATTACATTTTAAAATGTATTCAAATTTAAAATGGTTATTTTAATTTACAATAATATTTCAGAATGTTATTGTGTTTACTGTATTTTGATCAAATAAATGAAGCCTTGATGAGCATAAGAGACTTCTTTCAAAAACATTTAAAATATCTCACCGACCTGAAACTTTTAAATTGTAGTGTACATTTATAAATTTTACTCGTACCCTGCTGTAAATTTATTGTTGAACCCCACAAGATTCATAACTGTCTTAAATCACTGCTGTTTATACACTACAGGACAGTGATGGTGACAAAAGTGATGATCTAGTCGTGGATGTGTCTAACGAGGTAAAAACTAACATGACTTTCCCATTTTTGTTTGCATCTCTTTTGTATGCGACTGACTTTTCTTTTTCCCACTATAGGATCCAGCCACTCCAAGGGTCAGCCCGTCTCACTCTCCTCCTGAGAATGGACTCGATAAGCCCAGAGCACTGAAGAAAGATGCCCCCAACAGCCCAGCTTCTGTGGCCTCCTCTGGGAGCACCCCCTCTTCTAAAGTGAAGGACCACCCACATGTAAGCGTTAGGGGCCAGAGGATGGGCATTTGTGGTGTCAAGTCTCTGCACATTTGCAAACCCTCTTCTTCCTCTCAGCAGTTTTATAGCTGCAGCATAAATGTCAGTTTGAAGCGTAACATGAATACATCAGCTACTGTCAGACAAACAGCGGCTTAGCTGCTAGCCTTGGCTAATATCTCAATGCGCTTAGCTAGCCTCAGAGGGGAAGAGGAGAAAAGAGAGTAGAGAGAGTGATTAAAGATGAGTGAGAGTATGAGGTCTCGGGGAAGGGTTCGGTCTGAAGTTTAGCTTTATCCTCCTCCGCAATAATGAGCTGTCAGTGTTTGACTGGATTAGTGTGAGAGAGCTCTCTGGATTTGAGCGTTTGTGGTATGTAGCTTTAGCTTAGTTAATTCCATCTCTGTTCCTTCATTTTGCAGAACGACAAGTCCTCCACCCCAGGTTTAAAGTCCAACACCCCCACCCCACGCAACGATGCTCCAACCCCAGGAACCAGCAACACCCCTGGGCTCAGGCCCATACCCGGAAAACAGCCTGGCATGGAGGCGCTGGGTAAGTAGTAAATGCGCACGTTATAAAGCTATCCATTCATCAACCATTCCCATTTGTCTAAACCTAAAGATTGTGACCATATTTTTAATCATGGGACAACTTTTTGAGCCAATAGAGCTAATCTATGCTAACCAGCCAAACTTGTAAGTGTGAGGGTATTTTTATGGCTTTTCAACTTTGGCTTTTCGTTTTTCCATGTTCCTATCAGCACCTGCCCTACGTACACCATTGTCGATTGCGGCGCCGTATGGGGCTCCGTTCGCCATGATGGGACACCACCCAGAGATGAACGGCTCATTGACTAGTCCAGGTGTTTACCCTGGCCTTCACATCTCTCCTCAGATGAGCGCCGCAGCCGCTGCTGCCTATGGACGCTCACCAATGGTTAGACTCCCATGTTGTTATTTTCTATGATTACATAAACTTTTCTAAATGGTTGCAGAAGCTTGTTGTCCTGTTCCCGTTTTTCTTTCTCCATCTCCTGTTCTTCTGATCGTCTAGGACAGTGTTTCTCAACTCCAGTTCTTGGGATCCACCTCCCTATATGTTTTAGATGTCTCCCTAATCAACACAGCTGATATGTTGAATCAGGTGTTTTAATTAGTGAGACATCTAAAACATTCTGGTAGGTGGGTCCCCAGGATCTAGAGTTAGCGTAGCTAACTTAGCATGCATACCCTGTTAGCATAGCATTCTGGTTAAATATTACCTTTTGCGTAATGCGTTTGTTCTGCATCTCTATGTTTGCACTGATGGCATGGGAAGTAAAACAGTTGTCTGGGGGTCTCTAATAAAGGCTTGAGGGGAGAGATAAAGTGCAAA